>CAMXCT020005725.1:0-7500 GCA_947184155.2 Cladocopium goreaui | reverse complement strand
GTATATATTATATATGTCATATTCACCCATAGTGGGGATATATATATATATATACATATATGTATATATATATATGTATATATGGATGTAATGGTATATATATATATATAACCAATATGTTTTTGTGGTTTGTTTGAGAATAGGATAGCGCATTCCATCCGCTGGTCAATCATCATTTTCGCATTCAAGTTTGCATTCAATAGGGGCGTATACAATCCATTGTCATACACACCCAAAAATCATTTCGTTTATATCCACTTTATATCTTATAAACATCCCCAACCTTGGAAAGGTAGTGTAATCCTTTAGTTTTTTGCTGCAAATGGAACATAACCATAACCAGCAAAAGACGACAAATTTTGTTCGACTACCAAAGATTGACCATGTCATGATTTAGCCAGAACAAGCATCTTCCCTCCATGTTGCTATGAGATGGCCAGTTTTTGTGGGTACTTAGTACCCATTTTCGGAATGTTGCAATCCTAGGAACTCGTCATATTCAAGTCTTTCTGATGTTGTTTGAGTTTTTAACATCTTGTATCATCTTGTACAATGTGGGGCCCCCAAGCGATAGCTAAGTTGGTACTTATAACTATAATAGTATTCATGGGGTTTATAAAGCAACATTCACATCACTGGGGGGCCCCACTTTGTAGTAGTGGTAATCATATTCCTAATAGATAATCATATAGTTACTATGACTGATCTGATTAATGGATAAATGGTTTTAACTACCAACCCTAGCCAACAGAGTTTGTGTTACCATGCAGACACGCCAACAGTTTCTATTTATTGCTACAGGCCCCAGAGAGTGTACCAGCCTTGAGGAGTGATTGATATGGAGGTTTCCGAAGTCATGGGGGTACCCCTAGTTATCATCCAGCTATTAGATTGGGATTTTTCATGAAAGAAACCATCCACTTCTGGGTACCCCATTTATGGACACCCCCATCATGATTAATAATTAGTGATTAGTGATTAACCTAGATATTAATAGCCATGGAGATACTGTGGATGTTTGCGAAAACCAACTCGCCAGTTGGTGGGATGATGTACAGTGGTTCATAGGAATCCCAATAGTTACCAACTGGTGCAGTTTTTTGCAACCATCCACAGTATAACTCTGTATCTAACGTTTTTTGTTAACTATAATATGTGTATATATTAATTATACCCTCTGGTTATTTAACATAGCCATGGAAAATGGTTCATTTCTAGATGGTTTACCTATTAATAGCATGGTGATTTTCCATGGCTATGTTAGTCATAACCAGAGAGTATACGTATATACAGTAAATCCCATTCAGGGTTTCAAATTCCATCATTTGGATTTGGGAATGTGTATATATATATATATGTACGTAAAACAAAAACACATCCCTGGGTGTGTTTATTAAAAATAGGGCATCCGGGCATCGGTACTGCTTTTGAAATATTCGGCCGTTCGGCCATCGATCCGGGCATAGGACTCAAAGTGAGTTTTTATGACCCACTATATCCCTCTTATGTATATCCAGATTATGGTTCTAGACCTCCGCAGTTTTGGCTCTTTACCAATTATAAGTCAGTAAGTCACCCCATTTATGGAACGTCTCATCCCACTTATAATAACTACCCTCTGGTAAACAGCCACATAACTATGGAAAATCACAATTTTTAATGGGAAAATTCCCTTTAAATGGTCATTTTCAATAGCTTTTTGTATGTTTACGAGAGGGTAAATCCCAATAATATCCCATTGAATCACTATAAAATCCCATTAAATCACTATAAATCCCATTAAATCCCATTAAACTAACTGGTATTTCGGCTTTTAGCTGTAGCACTTTGTTGTTTTTATTGCTGTAGCACTCATCGGATCGACGACCAGGGATCTGGCAGAGCTTTCTTCAAGGGCAGTGAAGAGAACTGCGTGAAATTCGTCCATCAGGCGTCATGGCGATGTTGTTTTTAAAGGGTCCACAGCTTTCCATAGTCATGGGGACTCGGACTAGGTCAATCTTACATGGATACCAACTAATCCTAACTAGTCTTTTGGTATCAATGGGAATATCTACATTTCCCAGCAAAAAAAAAATATTTTTTTTGCAGGGTATCTAAGATTGGCAATGGGGATTGCATGTGTTTTTCTTTCCATGGAAAATTTACACCAACAAATGGATGATATTTTGGGGTACACCCATGACTTCGGAAACCTCCACTTTTGTGGCGTCAAGAACCGAGAGTTTAAGAGCAATGAGCACGGATACATATCCGGAATCCAAGGTTCACCATGACTCCACATACCCAATGAATGCTATCAAGGGGTTTGAAAAAAACATCAGGAAAATATGTGGGAACGCGGCAAAGCTGGGCAAAAACATCAAAATTCGGTGGTTAATGCATGATGATTAATGGTCAATAAACAGTGAATAATGGTTCATAATGGTTACTAATGGATATGAATAGTGATTAATGGTGATCATGGAGATTTAATGGTGCTTTAATGGTGATTTAATGGTGCTTTAATGGTGCTTTAATGGTGATTTAATGGTGCTTTAATGGTGATTTAATGGTGATTAATGGTGATTAATGGTGATTTAATGGTGATTTAATGGAGATTAAATGGTGATTAATGGTGATTAATGGTGATTTAATGGTGATTTAATGGTGATTAATGGTGATTAATGGTGATTTAATGGTGATTTAATGGAGATTTAATGGTGATTAATGGTGATTTAATGGTGATTTAATGGTGATTTAATGGTGATTAATGGTGATTTAATGGTGATTTAATGGAGATTTAATCGTGCTTTAATAGAGTTTAATGGGATTTACCCTCTGGTAGTCAGTCACATGGCTTGCTGGAACAACCTCGATATAGTTGGGGGATTTCCAATTGCCATGTATCAATGCTAACTTCAGGATCCTAAAATTCAGGTACGTTAGTACCATATGTTTGGCCATATTTTGTTGGGATATTCCCTACATAGGCCTTATATATGGTAGGTACCTCCTATCAATCGGTTCCTGAGTCATGGCCATTGAATGTATGATTGCCGGAGGGTACCATTTCTTTACTTGCCCCGAACTCTTGGATGTACCCCTTTGAAAACTTGACAGTCATTGTCCTCACTCGGCCGTCCCAAAAAAATCGATGATTGATTCCCATGTTCCCATCGAAGTTGCCACAGCTTGGGGTATAAAACATCTTTAGAAACTCACAATATCAGATACCCTCTGGTAAGTTAACATAGCTATGGAAAATCACAATTTTTAATAGGTAAATCAACTACAATGTGCCATTTTCAATAGCTATGTTAAATTTCCAGAGGGTAGTTAGTCATATATCCCGAGCAATTCACGATATTGGTGGCTGGTTTACCCCGATCCTGCAATATTATACAGCCATATAGAATGTTTGATAAACTATCTATTTATGATTATTCATGGGTAGACTGTATAATTTTGTAGGGAAACCATAGGCCTGGTGGAATAGGCTATATAGTTTCTCCCTATCATAGGGAAACCCCATATCCATATATATATACATATATATATATAGGGCTGGTAGATGTAGAATACTGTAGAATAGGCTATATCAATGGAAATGTCAAGACCCCCAAAAAAGGTGGTGCTGTGCCATATAAGGCAATTTTTGGCGTGGACATTCCCTCATATTTAGCCCTTAGATAGGCTTTATCTATGGTAGGTATTGGGTATCTTCACTAAATCGGTTCCTGAACTGGCCATCATATGGTTGCCCCAAGTCAATTCGCAGGTGGATACTGCAGAGTACTACACCGACTTGCTCTTTCTGCATTTCTTCATTTTGGAGTTCATCTTGCGGGTCGTCGCACTAGGCCGGAAATTCTGACAAGTGCTGGGCAAATGTATGGAAAAGATTTTGTAATTGCGTTAAGTTTCAAAACCTATGTAATATATATATATATTACATTATATTATATAATATATATATATGCATTTGAACAAATGTAGACGTATGCCTACATAAGTATACATACACAAGATACAGGATGAGGCACCCCAGTTATAAGTGCTTTATAGACCCCACAAGCCGTAGTTGACAAAGTTCGAAGTCAACTTAGCTATCTAGGGCCTAGGGGGCCTAGGGGGCCTCACCTTGTATGTCTATGACATAGCTATGGAGAATGGTTTGTTTGTAGATGATTTACTACATGACCTATCAGACATGATGATTTTCCAGTTCGCTATCTTAGTTCACCAGAGGCTACTTTTGTTTTTATGGCTAATCTTCACATATGAGGATGGGTCAAAACCTATGAATTTACCATATGACGGATGGACATAAGCATCCATAAACCCGCTATGTTAGGCTACAGGATGGTGACCCCCAGTGATGTTTGTTGGTTTATAAACCCCATGAATACTATAGTCATATCTGCCATAAACCATAGTGAAATGGGAGTTATGTGAACCCCAACTTAGCTATCTATGGGGCACCACTTGTACTTATAGCCGTATTTTCACCATGCCGGTTGAATCCACATAGAAAAGTGCTGAGTCACTTCCGCATCCATCGTCGAGGCTGGCGTCACTTCTGTTCAGAGCTTGGCGTAGCGGAGATGTTGAGCATCACTGGGTGCCTTGGAAAAAAAAACGATTTTTGGCCTTGGGGATGTCATATTTGGCTGCACTATAATATAGTTAGTTAATGTTCATTAAATATGATTACAGAGTAGATGTAGATGTATCTATAGTTGATGGGTTGATAATGACTGTGGTTTATGGTAGGCGACAAGGGATTAATATCTATCTACAAATGAATATGTCCACAACAGATATAACCAGAAATTATAGGTCAGTGATGATGATAATTTACCTTGAATATTATCTGGCTGAACAAGATAGTTAAGGGAGCAAAGCTGCCAGGGGTATCCATATTGCCCATGAACAATGGGGAGCCAGTTGGAGCTACAAATTGAGTTTCCCAAGCAAATGCTAGATCATGCACTAACCTTAAAAGAGCTGAAATGTAATTTCATTTGGGGATGCTTCCGAAGAGATTTTTTGTTTTACTTTTCAATGAAAGTCACTGGCACTCAAATCGCCTACATTGATTCTCTTGCACATAGGAACACAAGATGCTGACGGGAGCGACAAAACTTTTGCGGGGATTCGGGGGTGATGACACCTCGCATCGCTCATCCAGAGTTATCAATCTCCAACGTTTTTTGGAGACTGTACGGCCACGATGGGGACTCCATGTGAAAGTAGAATGGGAAGAAAAAATACCAACCGGGAAATTTGAGACATATCCAGTGAAAACTCACATGGCACCGAAAGAAATTGAACTTATTATATAATTAAAACAAGAATATGATTTGGTACAATTACACTATATTACACTCATTTGGAGGTTTCCTAAAATAGGGGCAAGCCCTAAATCATCCAAGTCATGGTCATTCATGGATGACCATGACTTGGTATTGAGACCTATGCTGACTTGGGGATCCCCCATGACATAAGAAACTCCCATCTACTTATCAGTTGCAATGATAACCACTGGAGTTTTATCTTTGGCCGGGTAGAGATGTCTAACCATGGTGACCGTCTTAGAACTGGGCTACACGGTGCCCAGGTTGCTGATGTCGTTGACGCAGTTGAGAGATGCCGAGTTCTTAGTTGTCGCGATTCATCGCCATGTTTCGGGGCACGGATTTACCACCCAAAAATGCGCGTCTCGGGGGTCTCCATAAATGGGGGTACCCCCAAAATTGGATGCTTTATAATGGAAAATCTGATAGAATGGATGATTTGGGGGTACCAGCCCCATGTTAAAACCGAGGGATTTGGATGTATTGTATCTTCAAAACCACATATGGTAGTAGCCAACAGCCAGATACAGGATGGTGCCCCTCCCAGTGATGTGAATGTTGGTTTATAAACCCCATGAAACATCCATTAACTATATTTATATGTACCATAAACCATAGAATTCAGCCACTTATCAGGCAACTCCACTACCTTGGGGGCCCCATCCTGTAGTTCTGCCAGACTCTGTATTTGGGAATGGTTTTATCGGCCAAGTCTCAGGATACGTGATGTTTTTCCGCAAACAGTGTGTCCACACTGAGGGGTTCTTACGGTAGGAGTAAAGGCCGGTGCTTGATCAGGGTGCTCACTCTGGGCGGCGGCATTTTTCCTGTAAGTTTCTGTATAAAGTGGCTCTTGTGAAATCTTGACATGCGTTTCGACTCCGCAGGCTCGCACAACGTGTGAGTGGCGGTTTGGTCTGCCGCATTTTTCCTGTAAATTTCTGTATAAAGTGGCTCTTGTGAAATCTTGACATGCGTTTTGACTGTGCAGGCTCGCACAAAGTGTGGGTCGCGGTTTTGGTCTGCCGCATTTTTCCTGTAAATTTCCTTATGAAGTGCCTCTTCTGAAATGTTGATGTGTATTTCGATTTCGCAGGCTCGCACAAAGTGTGTGTGTGTGTGTGTCCACGTTCTGGGGCTCAATCTGGGCTGCGGCATTTTTCCTGTAAATTTCTGTATAAAGTGGCTCTTGTGAAATCTTGACATGCGTTTCGACTGTGCAGGCTCGCACAAAGTGTGGGTCCCGGTCTTGGGATCGGTCTTTCTCCTCAACATCCTCCTCCTCATCATCATCCTCATCCTCATCATCATCATCGTCATCATCATCATCATCATCAACATCATCATCATCAACATCAACATCATCAACGCCACCACCATTATCAACTCATCATCATCACCATTACCATCATCATCCTCACCATCATCACCATCGTCATCACCACCATCATCACCATCATCATTGTCATCATTCTCACCATCATCATCCTCACAATCACCATCACCATCACCATCACCACCATCATTACCATCATCACCATCATCATCATCATCGTCATCAACATCACCATCATCATCATCATCATCATCGTCATCATCATCATCATCATGATGTTCATCATTCTCACCGTCGCCATCCTCACCATCACCATCACCATCACCACCATCATCACCATCATCACCATCATCACCATCATCGTCATCATCATCATCATTTTCACCATCATCATCATCATCATCATCATCTTCATCATCTTCATCATCATCATCCTCATCCACATTAGCACGCATTATTCTCCCAATCCTCCACGCTGTTTGGGGTCTCTTGCCGGGATAAGTTTGAAGAAGAAACAGGGGCGGCATTTTTGTTTCAAACGTTTGAGAATTGAACATGGAACGGCTATGGTGATATGAGATATGTTTGGGATATGGTGGGATGATCACGTTTTAGGAGCCTCTTGGCTGCCGACCATTTTACGAGATGGTGCTTTGTTACATGATGCGGACAAACGCATGGCCAAGAGATGGCATCGCGTTCCCTTCAAGTTGGGCATGCCCCTCAACGCCTGGAGCTTCAATATAGCTCTGTCACGCATCGCCCATCACCGGCGATTCTTTTCACTGGACACATCGGCTTTTGATTCGACCATCCCGGCCGACG
>CAMXCT020005724.1:346206-444140 GCA_947184155.2 Cladocopium goreaui | reverse complement strand
TCTCTCTCATAAGCCTCCTTTCCACCCGTTGCAATGTGCTGCGGGAAGCGCCTTCGTTGTTTCATTATCCTTTTTGTTTTGGCCCTGAATGCCGTGCAAGCGGCTCGTCCAGGGCTGCACATTTGGGGAGTTTCGAGTGAAGAGAGGTGTTATTGTCTCCGCAATTTATATCCATCCCACGGCTGCGGGGAAGTTATACTTCGCCGCAGCCGCGGGATGTTGAGGAAGTCAAAGATGCCGACGGAGACACGCTGCTTTCTTTTCGCCTTGCAGCTGCCAACCCGACGCTGCAAATGTCTCGGTGGCCAGGAGAAAGCCCAGGAGCGCTCGAGGGTGGTGGAGGCGGCAGCCGTGCGATTTTGCGCGGCCGTCGCGGAGAAGATGTTGGACATACGGTTGTGGGACTACGGTCGAGAACTTCGCCCAGAAGGATTTGGGGGTGACCCCGCAGGTCTGTCAGGAGGTCTTCATCGGCACCTTGAACAATTTCGGCACCTCTCAAAGCCCTCTTCCGTGAAGCCAATGCGTTCTCGGAGCACGACCAAGGGATTGGGCTACTTGGACCTGTTGGTCACAGAAGGATTTCCAGCTTCCACAGAGCACCAGAAGTTGCTGCACCATGTTTGCCAGGATGAATGCAAAGAGATCGTCAACGAGACCCTGAAGAACATCTACAAGATGACCAGTGATATCAGGTCTGCAGTGCCTTCTGAAGAGACCTGCACTGATAGAGTCGTTCGCCAAGTTGAGGCAGAGATTCTGGGCTGCTGTGGGCGCTCATGCGGATGGAACGGCAGGACCTGCCCTTCCATCCGTTGTGTGCTGCAGAACAGCAGCAGGGAACAAATGTGCGACTCAGTCCTGAGCCCCAAGCAGGTCCATGGGTCTCCCAGTTTGACACCGCCAAGAAAGGCGACGTCTGTGGTGAGTACATTGGACAGGACCAACAAATTGAAGCATAAGCCCAAAGAGAACGAGCCAGTGAGCTCGGACTTCCTGGAAAAGAATCCAGATGTCCACAGGATCCTTCTCTTCCCGGAACCATCCCTTCTGAATCCCTTCCTTAAGGATCCTTAAGGAAGGGATTCAGAAGGGATGGTTCCGGGAAGAGAAGGATCCTCAGGAAATGTCGACTTCTTTGGCCGAGATCGGGGACAGCACCTTTGAGAGCACCTTGCAAAACATGAAGAACAACAAAAAGCACTGCGCGGAACAAACGTGGAGATATGTGCTAAAGACAGGTTTGCAGGAAAAAACATGGCAGATCTCAGCCAAACCTGGTGCCGATGAGGACCACGTGGAAGCCCCCCCAAGTGCCAGGTCAATATGATCGACCCTGATGTCAACAGACCCCAACAAGTCGAAACACCTGATGAGTGCCTCAAGGTGGATTATGGCAACGACAACAGTGATCCTTGAGAGGGCCAACTCATCCTTGACAAACCGATTCTGTGCTTCTATGAGAAACACCGATGCCCAGATGGTAAAGACTTCGAAAGGCGCAATTTGGATGAGGCCATGGATCGCTTCAGCGGCTTCGCAGACTACATCTACTGGATTGAGGAAGCCCGAGTAGAAGATAGTAGAAGGATGTAGAAGGTAATATATACTTTACTACCTTCTACGATCTTTTACTCGGGAGTCCGCGGAAAGCTCTTGACCCCAGCTCTTGTCGTTTGGAAAAAAAACGCTTTGTTTGAGCCACCACAAAAACTTCAATAGGACACTTGTAAGGGACGGGCATTGGTTTTCAGAAATTCTGCAAACAGGACGAGCAAGTGATGGGACCTTTCCAGCGATACCCCCTCTGAAGGTTATATCACCTACACGAGAGAACCTCCCAATTTTGCCATCATGTTTGTAGCTGCACGTGTGGTAAGCGATGGGACCGTCCCAAATTTTGTTGTCCTTTTTGTGAACAGTCTCCTAGATTGCATGTGGTTCACACCCTTACAGATCCTTACAGTACATCATCCTTTCTCCTGCTTATTACCCTACCTAGAATACATGTCTCACTTTCCCGGCTTGGTGCTGGCCATGTGGAAAAATCATGAAAATTCACCAATCTCCGAGCAAACAGATCTCAGGTAAGCAATGACCAAAATCCCATTTGATTATGTATGAACTATCAGGGGTTCTGGTTTTGTTAACGGGGGTTAGGGGATTCATGGAGCGAGTTTCTGAATTAAAGCGTGGTTTAGTTGGGATTCACTTTACTCATGAACTCGGAAGCCTGTTCTCAATTGCGGTCCCATCAATTTGTTGCTTTGAACATCTCAATGTATCAGTGATCTCAGGTGGATTTATTTGAATTTCAATGGATTATCTGGCCTTAATGGCACCATTAAAGTATAAACGATTGCCATTGTTACGGGAAGCGTATCCGTTTGTTTGTTGCCACATGTCACTAAAACAGATATGATTCACGAACATCCGTTTGTTTTAATGGATGTTACCCCTTTAAATTCTCCATTGAAACATATGGAACAACAGATAATAGATATGACTACCCCATTTAGGTGTAATTGTATCACTAAAGATACAAAGTTCACAGAAAAAAAAAAAGTCAATTCCAGGGTTACGACGCCAGGTGTCGGCAAGGCTGGAGCCATTCGCGATTTGATGGCCCATTTGATAAAGAGTCAGCACGACGTGGCCACCTGTTCTAAGGCGGGGCTCTGGGCAACCCATGGGCGGCGCCCGCCAGGGTGGGGGAAAAAGAATTGACCAGAATATTGGTTGGTGAATGGGTAAGGAAAAAATAACACTAATAATTATGGAATATACACATTATGACACAGATAATGTAGAGTGATATAATGTTTTTGGCACAATAGCGAACTTAGCTACTAATCAGGATACAACATTATATATATATACATATATTATAAATGGGTATGTAAGTTTTTAAAAAAAAAACAGGGTTTGACCAGCCAAAATGAAGATTTAAGAAGCCAACATGGGGATTTACTCTCCGGCAACTATTACAGTCTACCATGAATGCTTCATAGTGTAATCATCCTATTTTCTTGGGAAAGCATGGTTTCTCCAATATTTTGGATAGGGATATGTGCATGATACTCTTTGATGGTGAGTGGGACTCATCCCAGTAGAACTCAAAGGATGTGATTGAATAATATTCTTGACCTGTGCAAATGCGCATCCACGACAATCGTGCATGAAGTAGCTGATATACGCATACTATATATACATCCATATGGTCCATATATAATCACATATATATATATATATATATACACAGTGTATACATAGATATATATATGTATACATGTACATAGACATACATTCATTCATTCATACATAAGCAAGTTGACAGTGAAACTAGTTTACATGGAGGATCCTGATGCTGGAATACCCTAATGTAGCACTGGCTTTATCGTCCAAACAAGGAAAACCTTGACCACATTCAAATTGATCCACAAAAACAGCTGGCTGCCATTTTTTGGTATCTTAATGTAGCTATGGAAAATCACCATTGTCAATTTGTGGTATGTGATACTCCATGTAAAGGCCAGGTTGTCACATGTAGTGTCTGCTGCCATTTCGGCTATCAGGGCCCTTGAGCTACATCGCTATCGCTACTAGCAAAAAGAGCCGCGTTGGACTGCACGATACCGTTGCCAATTCACATTGGTAGCGGAGCAGGTGACGACCTGTCTCCGGGTACGTGTCAGATCCAGGGATTGAAAATAGTAGAAGTTTGAATCGGATTTGTTCTTGGAACTTTTTCTGCCGAAATCGTCTGATCCCTGTGGGACAGACCTGCAATTGGCTGACCTTGGGTATAGGCAGTCCATCGCAAAGGAATCGTAGAAATGTCAGTAGCTGGACTTAGGTTTGGTTCTGACCGATCCACTGTGCCCCTAGAGACCAAGAGTGGATCATACATATACCATGGGGATGCAGCACATTATCATGATTGGGAATTCCGGACCCTTTTGCGAATAAAGCTGTTTGATTCAAAGAAAGATGTAGAATCCTCCCCAACCGGAAGGAGTGCCGAGCCCGTTGGGCCGGACTCTGAAGCTGATGCTGGGATTTCACCCCATCCGCGCCCAGGCCGGCCAGATGACGAAGCCGGAGCCTCTGCCAGTCGAAGCCCTAAAGGGGATGACACGGGTCGAGATCGTAGTGTCTTAGTCAACAAGGTCGTAGAAGGTCTTCGAGGTGATGCCTTTCTCATTGCCAGAGATCTCGGTTTGGAGACTCTGTCCCAAGAGGAAGGTCTTGAACGATTGGTTGAACGAATCAAGGCCCATGTTTTTCCCAGAGCTCAAGAAGAAGCCAAAGAACTCTTCAGAGCAGGGCAGAAAGCAGGTGGAGTTTTGTCCCGACAACCCCAAGAACCCATGCTGAGTTATACTCAACGCAGACGCAGATGGTGGAGAGTGTTGACCGAGCTTGATCCTTCCATGGCACTTTCAGATGGACTCCGTATGGAGCTCATGCTTGAACTGTCAGGTCTGAGCCGGCAAGAGGTACTGGTCGTAAAAGCATGTGCCACCACCAAGGACTTTGAAGGAGTTGCTAAGGTGTTGGTTGATCAGTATTCAGGAATCCATTTGAGGGAAGGATCCAAGTCTTGGGTTGGACGTTCATCTACCCCACAACAGTATGGGAAGTCTGGTAAGGGATATGGAAGTTCCAAAGGACCCCAAAGTGGTAAAGGTTCCTACAAGACAGCCTACAATGCCTATCCCGATGAGGAAGGCTATGGTTATGGTGACCATGATGAATACCAAGAGGAATACTATGAAGAGGATGCACCATACGTAGGTCTGCTTGGTGGGATCGAGGAACATCCAGAACAATCAAGTCCAAATGTTGACAATCCCTATGAAGCCTTTGACTTTCACGACGAAGTTGATGAGTATGAAGCCACTGCCCTGAATGCACTAGTGGATGTAGGAGATGAATCAACTGAAGATGACAAGAGCCTTGGGGAAGCTCTCCAACTCCAACTAGCTGCATTCGCAGCCTTCGGACGTGTGAAAGGAAAGGGTAAAGGTAAACCCAAAGGAAAAGGGAAAATCATCAGGTCCAACTTGTCCATCGAACAGCGCAGGAAGCGCCTTTCCGAGATTAAGGCCAAGTCAAAATGCCTTCGCTGCGGCGCCTACGGGCACTGGGCAGGTGACCCCATTTGTAAATTCCCAGGTGCAAAGGGGAATGCTAATGCCAAGGATTCAAAACCCCCATCGAATCCTCCTAGGCCAACAGCGCACTTTGCAGACTTCTCGGAATCTTCATCAGATGAGGGAGTTTTCTTGAGTGCATCATCACCCAAAACACCAGTTGCAAACATGGCCATCAAGAGTGCAGCTGCCCTTTCAAAGGCACCCAGTTTGGGACCTCCCACAACTCCGGTAGGACGAAATGACCCGTCAAAACCTATTGGGAGTAACACGAAGTTCAAGTTTGGCCAGTTTAAGGGGAAGACGTTTTGGGAGATCTTGCATGATCATCCTGACTACTTTGCATGGACACAGAAGAACGCCAAGAGTCCAGGAGCCTCAGAGTATGCCGAGTGGGTGAACCAAAACTTTGAGTATCGGGGGAACATAGTGTATCGCAGAAGTAGTTTGGAGCCACCACCACCTCTTCCAAAGCAACACACACGTTTGAGGAAGCCACCGAATCCACCAAAGGAGAAGTGTGCCAATTGCACCCAATTCACTCGTCAGGGGAGTACGGGTTACACCATCAAGGAGACATGTATGGTTTGTGGCCATTCAACTACTACCAGGAGAGAACTACTCCCCCAATATCCTTATGACCAGTGTCCACATGAAGACAAGGATTTTCGTGGTTCTTCAAGGTCTGTTCACCGAACCTTTTGTAAGCAGTGTTGCACGTATCTGGATGAGACTCCGATGGAGCTCCAAAGGACCCGAAAAGCAGTCTCCACCAAAGTCTTGGAAGCACCCCTGGAAAGAGTTTCCATCATTGAACAACTGGTTGATGATTCCAAAGATGCGACCTTTAGCCCCGACATGCTGGACATGATCCTCAATGATTTTGCCACCTTAGTCGCCACCAGTTCTGAATCTGAGGCCATCACTTCGACCAAGCTGCATGAACTTCTCCACCAATCCATCGCCAATGCAGAAGGAGACAGCAGTTTTACCATGGTTGGTGATGTGGAAAACCCTGGGGAAGATTTTGCAGGTCTCGGAGTGTGTTTTCATGGGGACGAGCCAGATGTAGAGATGTCTGATGGCTTGGTGCATGTGTTCCAAGAGACCCGTGACATGTACGACATGAGTGATCCCAATATCTATGTCGTGTTGGATGAGGGGTGTAACTCAACTTGTCACTCCAAACATTGGGCTGAGGTAGTAACTGCCAAGCTGAAGAACTTGGGATACCAGTTTCCATTCAATGACACCAAGGGGAAAACCTTCTCTGGATTGGGGACCGGGGGAACCTCGACCGAGGGATCCCGTACATTGCCTTTCAGCCTGAATTTCATGGACAGCAAGTGTACACCCATTCATGGGGTACTTGAGACGCACCAACTTAGCTCCGGGACATCACCACTCTTGCTGTCACTGCATGCTCAAGCCCATCTTGGACTTGTCAAGGACTTGAAGAATGGAACAGTATCCATTGATGGTAATCAGTTGCCAGTTTTCAGATGTTCTCATACAGGTTTGATGATGTTAGCAATCACCCCAAATCAAATTGATCCGACAGGAAAAACGTCCAATCACATTTCACAACAGATCCCAAAGTGCCACAGAAAGTTTCGAACTGCCTTTGCCGCCCTATCCGACGAGCCTGGTTCGCCGTCGGCCAGTGAGATGTTGAGGTCTCCAAGTGGCTACAGCTCGTCAAGCGCAGATCACATCGAAGGTGCCGTGAACAACTGCCTGAGGGGACTGGACAGATCCCGATGCCTTGTGGTCACTTCAGGTGCTCGTTGGACAGGTCGACAGCCAAGCTTCCCTGGTGCTAAGGTTCTTCAGATTGACTGCAGGCATTTCCATGATCCTGACAGCGACAGATCGATCCGAGGTTGCACTGGACGACATCCTAGCATTATCCGAGGAGTTGCACTTCATGAGGCAATGAATGACCTCGTTGAGCAGGTGACAGATTTCTTGAGGGCTAACCCGAATGGGAAGCTCGTGATCCACTTGTACTGCACCAGTGGTCGTCATCGCAGTGTTGGATTGGCAGCTTTGATCTACTACTTCTTGGACGTGACTGATTGGAGGAAGCCTTTGCTGATCCATTATCACAGCCCGGAGTGGCGTGAGATGACTTGTGGAGGTCATTGCAGTCTTTGTGCAACAGCCGACACCAGAGAGCTTGGAAACTTGATGAACAGGCATCTTCCTGACGTGCGTGTTGTGGATGTGGATGAACCTGATTAGGTCATCAGGAGTTGCTAGGCCGCCTGAGCCTGTTAGGCCACCGGCACCAGGGCCTACTACAACGGCGACGAGATCTATCCCCACGTTGACACCATCCAGGACTGTGCCAGTTCCAGTCCGTGCTCCTATGACACCATCCTTTGGAGGTACATCGACGAGAACGCCTTTGACACCCAGGTATGTTCCAGCATATCCACCTCCAAGCCGTAGTGCTGGAGACTCATCTCGTGGAGGAGCACATCACGAAGGAGACGAACGAGGCCGTGATTATGGAGGACAAGACCGAGACTTAGCAGTACAGGTTCTTGCTAATCAGGTCCAGGAGCTCTCAGGTCTTGTGAGACAGGTGCTTGAAGGAGAACGAGCTGATCGTGGAAGGACCAGAAGAAGATCCTCTTCGAGCGGCAGGCGTGGTCGGCGATCTCGAAGCAGACGCCGTGTGTCATCTCCAAGGGTACCTTCTCCAAGGACCCCTCCATCACCACCGAGGCCACCGATTCGACGCCCATGTGATGAGTCTCAGCGTCAGCGACTTGAGAGGGAACTCCGCGACATCTTGAACGACAACAGCGGAGACCCATATTGCTGGAATGTCGATGAAGACATCCTTTCTTGGATCATCTCTTCTGCAAAACTGTGGGGAAACAGAGATCGGGTGATCTGGATTACAGACCCCAGCCTTCCTCATGAGGAGCAGCAGCAGCAAGGCATCAGGGTGGACATCAAGCTCAGATCCCACGTGAGGAGCACTTTGATTTCAGGTGGCAAATGGATGAATCGACAGGGTTGGGTGAAATCGTCATTCTATCGACCACGTGATTCCGCAGGAACATTGTGGAACAGACTTCAACGGGAAGAAGCTGTTGGAGAGAACGTCGATCTCCCGACTACTTGGGCCGATTTGGTGATCTTCTCACATCGAGACGTGCGCCCGCGAGCATATACGGGGCGCGTGGTTTTGTTGTCAGGTGATCAGGGTTTTGAGGGCAGTATCGCACCAAAAACGGAGCCCCAAAACGCACCAAAAACGGAGCCCCAAAACGCACCAAAAACGGAGCCCCAAAAGAGCCAGAAATATGTCCCCAAAACAAAAGTCCATTTGCAGAGTCGAAAGAATCCTCCAACTCCACCACAGCCAAGTCGGTTTATGATTTGTACAGATGATGACATGTTCACGGGAAACCCCAAGATTCAGACCCCGAAAGATGAGTCAACCGACTATAGCACAAGTTCATCCGATGAGAGCCCTGTTGCCAAACCTGTGAAAAGCAAATCCTCCAATGGAAAGCCTTGTCATGAGAAAACCCCCAAGGATGAAGTGATCATCAAAACCGAACCCGGTGATGTACTGCCAGTTGGACTCATGGCCAGAGATCCAGATGGTCCCAACATGCATGAAGTTGTTCTGGAATCTGACACCGATGTTGAAGTGCATGAACATGGTCCAATTGCCATCCAACCCAATGAGAGAGTCACCATGGGTAGGAAACACCGTAAAGCAGTGTTGGACGGTATTGCCAATTTGAACAAGAACGACATGATGATCCAGAGTGGACTTGGTTTGATTTCCAATCCCAATCGAGATAGCAAGACAGTTGTTTTCACTTCCCATCCGTTCGTGTTCGTCCAGGAGTCTGGCCAGCCTTCGGTCGACGTGATCGACGTTGGTGTGGGGGCCAGTCATCTTGACCCTGAATTTGACCCCAAAGATTTTTGTAATCTGTTGGAGGGGTATCAAAACATTGTCATTGCCATTGGATACAACAACCCAAATGATCCATTGGGACATGGTCGTTTTCTGGCAGAAGTGGAGTTGATGTGCGACTTGGACAATTGCAAGTTTCTGCACATAGATGTTGCCATGACTGATCGATGGGAGAAACATCAACACCCCCAAACACCATATATCAATGACCATGGTTTGGCATTCACATGCAATGACGAACAGTGGACCCATGAGTTTGAATCTTGGTTTCGTGGACAGACGATGGACGATGTCTTGTCTTGGAAGTTTGCAGATTGGATTGGGAGTTGGGCCAAGGAAGATGATTTGAACCATCAAATGGGGATAGCGTTTGTGGGGGACATGCATGAAGAAGCACATGAAGAGCATCAACGACTTGACGCCCTCTGGGACTCCGATGACAGAGCCCAGGTGAACCCTGTTGAGGAACTGATTTCTGAGGAAACCCTCATTGACGAAGTCGAGATTCCAGGACTTCCACAAGATGAGGTGGAGAGACGCAAGCAGTGGAAAAAGCTTCCAGCCAGAGTGAGGATCGCTGTCAGGCGACTTCACCGTCAGTTTGGTCATGTGCCGAGGCAGACCATGATCCACTTGCTTCGTGCTGCCAGGGTTCGAACAGAGTTCATTGATGCAGTAAAACTTCATAGGTGCACAGCATGTGAAGAAACATCCCGAAAGAAACCCACACACAAAACTGCATTGCCCCACAACTACTCTTTCAACCATAGCTTGGGAATTGATGTTTTTGAGATCATTGATGCAGGTGGTTCCAAGTTTCAAGTTTTGAACATGGTAGATCTTGGGACGACATTTCAACTGTGCGAGGTTGTCAGAACAGGCCAGGGACAGCCATCATCCAGTGAATGTCTGAAGGTCCTGCAGAAACGTTGGTTTTCATGGAGTGGACACCCAGTGAACTTGATGTGTGACCGAGGGTTGCATAACCGTGGTGTACTGTCAAAGTACATGGACGATCATGGCATTCAGGTTTATCACAGCCCACTTGAGGCACTTGAAAACCTTGGCCGTGTAGAGCGCCACGGGGCCATTGCCAAAGCTCTTTTCCGAAAGGTCTCAAAAGAAACTCAACCTCTTGGCAGAGAACAGGTTGAGTCAGTTCTGCAAGAGGTGCTCATGGTGAAGAATAATGCATCACGTGTAGGAGGTTTTTCACCATCACAGTGGGTGTTGGGTAAGGCACCACGCTCAGACCCCAGTCCATTGTCCGAAGAGCGATTTGCAGAGCTCGGAGCCTTGGAGGCCCAGCACAACCCCGAAAGCATTTTTGCTTTGCAGCATCTTGCTAGGCAGGAAGCACAGAAAGCATTTGTATACCTCGATTGCTCCAAGCGTGTCCAGCGAGCCATGACCAAAAACACATCACCTTTTCCGAGAGACTTCGAAATCGGGGACTTGGTGACTTTTCGCAGGGATAACCAGCGGGGAGGCACACGATGGAGTCCCACAAGTAGGGTGATAGGCCATGAGGGAGAGAGAAACCTATGGTTGCTTTGTGGAAATGTCCCGGTACTAGTGGCCAGTCAGAATGTGAAGGTAGCTACTCCAAGTGAAGCATTGGCGCATTCGGTTCTCCATGGGCAGCCTGTCATTCCTGATGAGGTCGTGATCGGAGGTGAACAGCAATCCTTTTTGGATGCTCGAATTTCCCCAGATTCCCAAAGTGACGGATATGAGCCATCCGTACTTGAGGCGCCTGAACCAATTGCCTCAGGCGAGGGAGCTGAACTACCATTCATAAATTGGGGAGATAATAATGAGGATTTACCACCAATACCCGAAGATGAAGAATTGGATAATGCAGGGGTAACTGTACCGGAAATCACCATTGATGGTGAAGACATGTCAGATGAAGTAAATGGTACAGATGAACTGATTGAAGCTGCCAGTTCCAGTCTGGACAGACGGAGATCAAGTGTTGCCCCTCGTGCCGACAGAAACGTGAGACCCCGTCTTGAAACCCAACCTGAGAGTGAAAGAGGGTCATCGCTTATGCCTTCCAGGCGCGAATCTGTTGACTCAGCAGACAGACCTTCTGCTGAAGCACCACAGCCAACACCATCACAAGCCGCAGGGCCACAATCATGGCCCAATCCGTATGACAGTCTTAATGACCTTCCAGCATCCCTGAGGAGCCACTTTGAGCGAGCCCGAAATGCGGCCGCACAATGGTCCGTAGAACAAGTTGAACAGTCCACAGCCATGTTCACATGTTTTATGGCAGGGAAAGATGAGATTGTAGAAGAAGGCAAGAAGGTCCTGAAAAGCATTCATTTCGAATCAGCGCCACCTGAGGTTCAAAAGGCACTGCAAGCTTCTCGAGCCCAGGAATGGTCAAAGTTTGAAAGCTTCGGAGCAGTCGTGCCACTGACTCCGGATCAAGTGCAAGAGCTTGTTGCTGAGGGACATCAGATTATACCCTCCAAATGGGTAGATGTTGACAAAGCTCAGTACAAGAAAGGCCGAGATCCAAATTACCAGCCACAATACAAAAGCAGGTTAGTTTCCTGCGGAAACTTCGAATGCAGTGACGGTCTGAGGTCAGACAGCCCCACAGCTGACATTGAGGTTCACAACCTCATTTGCTGTTGGTGTGCAGCACATGAGCTCGACTTGCATTCGGCTGATGTGACATCAGCATATTTCCAAGGACGACCTTTGGACCGGGTACTCCTGATGAGACAACCCCGGGGTGGCATCCCAGGAGTTGACGAGGGAATTGTTTACCTCGTAAGGGTACCAATCTATGGACTCACAGACTCAGGTCGCGGATTTTGGCTGCGATTGGATGGAGATGCCAAGAAAGAAGGCATGAAAGCATCACAGTTTTTCCCAGGTCTTTATTTTCTTCCAGGGAGCGATGGTGATACATGCGCATTGATGTGCACACATGTTGACGATCTTTTGTACTGTTACTTGCCCGAAGGTAAGGAAGTCATCGAACGTTTTCTGAATAAGTTCAACATCGGCAGCACCGAAGTGAACGAGTTCAGGTATTGCGGAAAGCAGTTTTCGCGTTCAGGTGACGGAGACATTTTCGTCGACACCGTCGATAACACCAGGAAGATCAAACCAATTCCAATTGACGCTGGCCGTCCAGGCAGTGAGAAGATTTCAGGTGATGACATCACACGACTTAGGTCGGTGACCGGGTCACTCGCTTGGGTTGCTCGCCAGACAAGACCAGATTTGGCGTACCGAGTTAGCCGCCTACAATCTTCAATCAAAAATGCCACAGTCAGCACTTTGTGCGACGCAAACGCAGTTGTACAACTTGCTCACAAAGGTGATCAGGTAAGGCTTCGTTTTCCAAGCGGACATCTCAAATGGGATGAGATAGGTCTGATCACAATTACTGACGCTTCATTCTCCAATGAACAGAACTACCGTTCCCAACAGGGACGTTGTCACTTTCTTGGAGACCTCACAGAGATCAAGAGCAGTAGCTGCAACACGTACAGAGTAATGCCTCTGTCTTACAGCTCTACCACGATCCGACGTGTGTGTCGAAGCACGCTCCAGGCTGAGACGTATTCACTGCAGCATGGTCTCGAAGCAGGGGACAAGCTCAGAGGTGTCTTGGCAGAACTCAAAGGCCAGATCAAATCCATGCGGACATGGGAAACTGATGCAAGGAGCTGCGTACCGCACTTAGCCCTCACAGATTGCCGCTCATTGTCAGACCACTTGGCTTCCGAGATCCTGGCGAAGGTGAGCGACAAAAGACTTGGCATCGAATTACAAAGTATTCACGAATCCTACTGGAATGATGACCGAAAAACATGGGACATCTATCCGAATGGAGGAGATAAGCTGTCATGGATAGCAACACACACCATGATCAGCGACTGCCTTACAAAGAGTATGAAACCAGATTTCATAATTCGAGTGTTGGCAGAGTGCATGTACAAAGTACAGAAGCAGTAATAACACCACTGCGTTCTTTCTCCGCAATGCCCTGTACAGACATAGCTGTATATATTTCTATGTGACACCTGAAGAACAGGTTGAGTGTCAATTTGTGGTATGTGATACTCCATGTAAAGGCCAGGTTGTCACATGTAGTGTCTGCTGCCATTTCGGCTATCAGGGCCCTTGAGCTACATCGCTATCGCCACTAGCAAAAAGAGCCGCGTTGGACTGCACGATACCGTTGCCAATTCACACCATCTTTAATAAATAATCATAAATAAATCTCAAAATGAGCCAATGTTCATAGCTATGTTGGTGGCTCACCCCACTAAGTGGCTTATATCCCTCGTATTTCCCTAGTTATTTCAGTCTTGAGATTTTTCTAGGGTTAATCTACATGTTATAACCCCTACAGGTGTGCAGGTCCTTGGAGGACATCAGCTTCGACGATGTGCGGCGGCCTGGTAACCATATAACGACCTCACTGTGACCTCGCCCTGGAAATCATGGTTAATATGAGGAATCATCCCAACATGGCCTTATTTCAGGTTAGTGAATTAGTATAATTTACCCAGATATATACTATATATACTATATACATATTCAATAGTGGATTCATGAATATAGCTATAAGAATACTGTTACTTAACCATATATATATATCATATTAGCTATATTTAACCATGTAGGAATATATATATATATCATACTTATGGTATTTTGGCCATACTTATTACTAATACATGTTTTGTTTTTTTCCATATGAATATATATGTATATATATATATACATATAATTACATATATGTATGAAAGGCTTTGCCTTTTCAACATATTTGATAATTATGACCTGTGTAAATACAATACATATATATATGTATACACTCACATATCTATGTGTTTACCATTGTTACTTCATATTGTTTCAAGATGTTTTAGCTTTCAGACCTATCCCAAGTCCTGGATCCTAGCCCAGCTCCTCCATTTGGGTCTGATATTTTAAGGTCTTCATGTCCTTTTTTGGTTCTGAAGTTCTCCGTTTTCAAAGGCATGTCAGACATGACATGGTTTTCCCGTGAAATCGGCCATCACTCAGCTATCAATTGGGGCATCCTGCATTTTGCATATAAACCCATTTCCATTATTCATAGGATCATGTCCGTTTTTGATGCTGAAATCCCTGAAGCCCCATGCATGTGTGCAGATCCCGCACATCCCAAAAGTCAGATTCTTGATCATAAATCCCATGATATCCCCATCAATCTCCATATTTGTAGTTGGTGAGCTGCCGCTTCGACCCTAGGTGGATGGCCAACAAGAATTGATTTCTTCTGGAGCTGTTGAAGTGATCCTGTCCCTGTCGGGAGTCCCTGTCTTTTCACGCCATGGGACCCCGGGGACTCCCATCACTGATGGGAAGATGGTTGGAAGCAACGGTGAGGTCGGCTTACCGTCATTTATTCGACCAAAAAACATGTTTGGGGATGCTGTAATCCTATAATCATCCCGCATTTCTCCATTACTGACATTGCTGCTGTGTGGAGGTGTCAAATTCATTTGTTTCGCTTTGTTCAAACGGGATGATGATCCCCGATGACGAGTTACAATCTCGACATAGACACGTAGACATACGTAGACCCTGGTCATCCCTGGTCTATGATGTCTATGTCTTTGTTAATTGAGACGGTAAGTCTTGATAGCATAGCGTCCACTTGTCCACTGGTACACTGCTTCCAAAGAGAACTTGCCATTTTACCAGTGAAATCAGTCTGGTTCTTGGGAAAGAGAAGTCCCCGTTCCGACATGAAGTTAGTCACTTGACGGAGGTGTCACAACCTCTCAATGCATGCCATCTTTCAAAACGCTGTAGGACCTATCACCGATTGATCAAGTCCCACCACCAACGCCCACAACATGCACACACCATGGTACAACCTGGAGAAAAAAACATTATTCACCAGTAATTACACAAAATAGTAGCTAGATCATGCTGAATATATGTACATAGAGACATAGATGAATGGATGGATAGGCAGATAGATCTTTTGATAGTTGACACATCCACATATATATATAATATGGAAAAAAACATTATTCATCATCATTCATTATTATGCTAGATATTCAAATCTGAAAACGTTTCGAATCATTCCAGAAATTCTTAAAACAAATCATGGAATCCCCTCATTCCATGATTTATCCCATCACTTTTTTTGGTCGTGGTTTCTACTGATGAGTCGCCCAGGCTTCGGGCGCACCAGGAGCCGTGGGCTGAAGAAAGTGCTGTTGCATGGTGTAGTATGGGTGTATCATGGTGTATCTATATATATATTATATATATACACAAATATTTAAATATATTTGTATATACATACCCGTTGAAATTTTTGTTACTAAATCTGAGGCCTCAGGGCCGTTACAGAATGGTTTTTGGCTACCGTTTTGTGAAAAAAATTGACCCTGGGTTTTGCCATCTTGTAAGTGGACCCCCCCCTGGTACCGGAATTTTGCATTGGAAGTGCGAGTTTGTTACCCTCCAGTCCCGACCATTCTGTCGGAGTCTGGAGGGCTAATCAATAACCACTACAAATTGGATGGATTCAAAGCGTAAATGGATAATACTCAACTATAGCCCCTACAAACTGGACGGAGTTTAAAAATCTAGCCTAGGAGATCTCAAATAAGAGTGTATATTGAATGCATCAAGTTCCAATGCAGTCTGATAAGTGTACTTTATTGATGCCAACGTGAACAAATTTAACATCAGTCGCGACTTGCGATTTATGTCATTGCTCATGGAAGAAGAAGAATCAAATGTAGAATTTTTGTGCATCAAGTTTGTTGCTTGGACAGATAATTAATATATATATATATATATATCGATATTTATATTGTTTGATTATGACATCCAACGTTGTATTTAATATTTAGCTTGGCCACTCAGACAGCGTCCGTCACGCCAAAACAGACGGATGAACGCAAAAGAACGGAAAAAATGAACCGCGACTTGGGTTGGCCGGACTGTTGCAGGTTACTTCCCAGGGATCCTAGGATAGTGCGAGTATAGCCACCCCCAGTCCCCACCATTTTGTAAAGGGCAAATCGAGCCAACGGATGCGAGCGGATGCGAGTCGAGCAAAATCGGTGACTCATTTTGTAACTAGGGGTCAGATATTATATATATATATCGATATTTATATATTTTGATTATGACATCCAACGTTGTATTTAATGTTTAGCTTGGCCACTCAGACAGCGTCACGCCAAAACAGACGGATGAACGCAAAAGAACGGAAAAAATGAACCGCGACTCGGGTTGGCCGGGCTGTTGCAGGTTACTTCCCAGGGATCCTAGGATAGTGCGAGTATAGCCACCCCCAGTCCCCACCATTCTGTAAAGGGCAAATCGAGCCAACGGATGCGAGCGGATGCGAGTCGAGCAAAATCGGTGACTCATTTTGTAACTAGGGGTCAGCTTGGACTGCCATTTTGTAACAAAAACCTTCCTCGGTGAACGTTGGGTTCTGCCAACTTGTAAGAAGGGCACCTTAGGGACGCCGTTCTGTAGCTACAAAATGGGGCTCCCAACCCCTCGGGTCCAATCTGAACGGGGATGTATATACGTATATATAATTATATATATATAATATTTTCATATATATAATATTCTCATATATATATATATTTATGTATATATGTATTATACACATCATATACAAGGCAGTATACATACATATAAATAGGTACATATTTACATATACATAAACTAAAAGGGCACTTGTTTTTTTTAACTAGTAGATTTAAAAAAACGCTGGATTTTTGGAGTTTACGCACAAAACGTGGTGATATAACCATTCAAACCAGTGATGTTTGTGGAGTAAGTTGCAGCAACCCCAAAAAAAGAGAGAAACATATTCCCAGGCTGGCGCAGATTATGTGTCAAAATAAACGGGTTTCAAACGTTGCGATCTTTGGGGGTGCTTTATCTATGTATATAATAGCTTTATCTATGTATATAATACGACTATATATATATAAGACTCGATAAGACAGTGATAACTCTGGTGGAAGTTACTGTAATTGAACCGGTTTAATTGCTTGAAACCACTGCAGGAATCATGCATTCACATCAACAAGTTCAGGTTTTTGTTGGCACAAATTCATTCCAAGCAGGTAACCAGCTGGTCATAAGCTTTGGTCCGCTTTGCAATGGCAAGGAGTGTGATCCTTTGCTCTTGAAGCCCATGATGGACAGCTTTTGGAACCTGACCTACGATGAACAGGCGGTCTCGTGAGACTTCAGACATTGCACAAGTGGAGACGCTGTCTATCTGACACCGCAACGTGTCCCCTGATTTATATATGATCATGTCGTCATTTATGTGATCATGTTTCATTTTTAATGGTCATATTATTTGGCCCTATTTCACCATGTATCTTCGGTAGCCCCAATGTTGCTTGGCGTACGCAGAGGCTGTGGATCGAGCAACGGCCCATGGTGCGGTGGATTGTGTGACCACTGTGGGGACGCACCCAGTGACCGTTGAACTTGGGACGAACATGGTGATTTAGGCAACAAACAATGGTGATTTACCAGTACATTATTTAGCTTGACAAAAAATGGTGATTTTATCCAGCAATTTCTGGAGCAATGGTGATTCAACCATGAAAATGGAGCTTTTTTTTGGAGAAGATGAGGATATTTAACCATAAAGGTGATTTTACAAACAAAAATGGTGGCATACTGTGATATCATGTGGATACTCTGGATGAGTTTTCCCACTAGGGAATGATCGTGATGGGAGATTAACCCCAAATGGCCCAACTGTTCAGGTTGGTGGATTCAGTGACAGTGGATTTTTCCCGAATACGTATAGCAAGGGTTCCCGTTTCACTCTGGGGTTCTGGGGGTTGAGGGTGTGTTCGCTCGACGTTGCGCAACCGTCCGCAACCGTTCGTGCGAGGGCCGTATGGCCGTGCCTATGGCGATTTCCGCAAAAGGGGTCACTTTTGAGGGTTTCAAACGTCGCGTAGCTTCGTTTCGCGTGGCAGGCGTGGCACTTTGTGACATTCAGACATGTTTCATAACGTGACAAAATCGTTTTGTGTGGCAGGCGCAATACTCTTGCGACGTTTTCAGAAGATGCGCTGCATTTTTCGTGGCAGGCGCAACACTTTGGAGACATTTGGAGACCATCATCGTTTTGTGCGAATCTCATTGTCAGGGCTGCGTGAAGTGGTGACAAGGTGCAAATTCCGTGGCAGGCGTGGCATTTTGTGAGATGCGCTGAAACTTGACCGAAGCCTCGCACGAAACATTGATTTTGAGGTTGCAAATTTTCATGTTCTAAGGAAAACTCGTAGGAAAACGTCGATTTTGAAGCGACAAAGTGTGAATTTTTGAGGAAGTCTCGCAGGAAATGCTCGTTTTGATGCTCCGACATGTCTGTGGTCTCACCGTGTCTATGGGGGAAGCTGCAAAACCTTTCCTTTTTGAAGGTGTCAAAGCAAGTTGTAATGTGGTTGTGCCATGTGTATGGAAACGTATCGAGAGTCCTTTTTGTGTGGCAAGCACAATACTTTTGCGTACTCTACACTCTACACTCTCCACTCCACATTCCATACACCACACTCCCCACTTTAAACTTTGCACTCCACGCTTTTGACTCCACACTTTACACTTCACACTTCACACTGTGGACTCCACACGTTACACTTTACACTTCACACTCCACACTTTACACTTTACACTCCACACTTTAAACTTTAAACAGCACACTCCACACTCTACACTCTACACCCCACAATTTACACTTTACACTTTACACCTTACACTTCACACTCCGCACTCTACACTCCACACTTTACACTCCACACTTTACACTTTACACTTTACACTTTGCACTCCGCACTCCACACTTTCCACTCTACACTTTACACTCCGCACTCTACACTCCACACTCTACACTCCACACTTTACACTTTACACTCCACACTCTACACTCTACACTCCAGACTCTACACTCCACACTCTACACTCCACACTCCACACTTTACACTTCACACTCCACACTTTATACTTTACACTCTACACTTTACATACTCTACACTTTACACTCCACACTCTACACTCCACACTCCACACTCTACACTTTACACTCCACACTCCACACTTTACACTCCACACTCTACACTCCACAATTGACATTCTACACTATACACTCCACACTCTACACTCCACACTCCACACTTTACACTTCACACTCCACACTTTACACTCCACACTTTACACTCCACACTTTACACTCCACACTTCACACTTCACACTTTACACTGCACACTCTACACTCCACACTCCACACTCTACACTCCACACTCCACACTTCACATTTCACACTTTACACTTTACACTGCACACTCTACACTCCACACTCCACACTCTACACTCCACACTCCACACTTTACACTCCACACTTCTAGTGGTACGGTAACAGGGGAAAATTGCACAAGACTGTTCAATTAAATAACTTATTTCACAAAAGTCTTCTACGTGACTGCATTCGGGTTCTTGGGCTGCATCTTGTTTTAATTGTATTCAGATAGTTGTTTTGTGGTGTTCAGATGTTTCTCTTCAAACATCTTCACTATTCTTCAATCATATTCGGTGAAACCGATTGTGAATCCGATCTTGATTCTGATCTTTCATTTCTGAAATCGGGATTTGCCCAGTAAACATGTGGTGGTGACGTAATTACGTAATTCAACAATTATCAAATGGGGATATGCCCACAGGATCTGGTAAAACGACACATTGTCATGTCTTATCATCAGTTGCCCATCAAAACAACAAATTTAGGGCAGACCACTCCATGTCTACACTAACCTGCATGCCTTATTTTTTGCTTACTCTTGCTTGAGTAACCTAACTGAAGAACGGTTTCTCATTCTAACTTATTGTCCGCAATCATTGGTGTGATACTCGTACCTCTTCTGTTGCTGCTTACTTTCCCGTTACTCCCAAATTCTGGGCCACATCCGAAAATTTTCTTGGCTGCCAATGTTTCCTATATGCCCAGTTCTCAAAACCATAAACTTCAATTGACAACTTACAACCCAGGAGGGTTGCAACAACCAACCACGAGATTTGTGTGTTTTTGAATTACCAGATGTTCGTGCTCACCATTTCCATCTCTGACCGTGATCTCCCATATCGTAACGGATTTCGTCCCTAGAGGTTTGCACCAACAGCTCACATTTCTCTGTTGGGCATAATATGGTATAATATAATCATAATCCCTAATTTTAACATGTTTGTTGATTGAATTTCATACAACCTTTAGAACCCCGTTTTAACTGGTTGATTTTTCCATCTTGGTTAAAGTCTTATGAACTTCAGAAAGGTTCTGGACTACTTTGGAAATATTGCTGATGGTCAAATCCCAAGTGTTTAGGAAAGAAAAGGGTGTAAGTCAAAATTGGGTAGCCCAATTTCATTCGATTCGGTACATGTTCATATTAAAAAAAAAAACATTCCATGACATTCCAAACATAGTATTCCATTCATATAGTGAGTCAATACAAAATATACATTATCTATACTGGTTGGTGGTTTGGAACATTTTGTTATTTTTCCATATAATTATTGGGAATAATAATCCTAACTGACTAATATTTTTCAGAGGGTTGAAACCACCAACCAGTATATAATATACACACTAGAATCATCCAAAATCTGTGGGTTTTGGGGGAGAGTTTGACCCATCCCCGTCCTGAGATCATGGCGAAGCACACCAGCTGTGCTGAGCTCGAGGTGTCCAGCTTTTTGCAGCACCAAAATGGTGATTTGACAGAGCCAACATGGTGATTTAACCACCAAAAATAGGGATTTAATATGATTTAACCATCAAAATTAAGAATTTAAGATCCAAACATGGTGATTGATCTATGAAAATAGGGATTCTAAGCATTTGGGCTTTTGAAAAGATCCTCCCTTGAATTGGTCTTTGGTTCGGAATGGATCCGATATCCCTACTGACCTACTGCAGAAGTTGATTGGGGCGTAAATTCACATTTTGTTGGTTGTTCAACCAGATTTTGACAGGTTGGTTGTTGCGGAGTTCTGCTGAACCTGGCAGTGATGGACAAGAACCGACGTCGAATTGTGGAGGTTCCAGGGTAACGCGCTTTAATACAGGGGATCTTAACAATGTGGTTGGTTTTAATGATATAGAGATTTTCAGAAATTTTAATCTGCAATTGTCTATGTAGGGGATTCAACCAACAAACATGCGGGGTTATAACCAAGCACAATGGTGATGTAATGGTGTGTGTATATATATACACATATATATATATAAACTGTAGCACCCACAGTATAATACCTGGCTTTGTCCAAAAATGTGGTATTTCCATGTATTTCCATGTATTTCCCAGAATTGCATGTTGATCACCATGGGAGCTTTCAATAGGTCCCCTATTGTTGGACGGTCACCACATGCGAAAATCGGATCAGCTAAGCCTAAGGGACAACTACCTTTTACACCCGTGACTTGGCTTGGAATTTTCATAAATGGGGGTACCCCAATGTGGATGGTTTATAATGGAAAGTCCGACATTGAAATGGATGATTTGGGGGTACCCCTATTTTAGGAAACCTCCACATAATTTGTGAATGGACCATGTTCCTTAGCACTGCTGCTGCTGCTGCGCCACTTCATGATGGACAAAAACCATTTGCTGCTTAAAGAGATGAAGAAAAGATGGGTCCTTCTTTCATCTAGGATCAACTATTTTAGGCATAATTACAGTATTGCATTGAAGCACACACTTCAGCCCGTTTGATGAACCTTCAGCTGGTGATGAGTTTGATGTTCTACATGTTCAACATATTTCAACCATTCCTAGAGTTTATTCGACCACCAGGTAGATCTGGATATCGACCAACCTTAGAGATTAACCCTTCGCATGATTTCACCATATGAACATGGGTTACATCCCCAAGTTATTGCCATCAAATTGCTGGGAGAATGACGTTTTCCCTTCACTTTCACGTCCACAAGGGTTTTAATCGACTTTCACAGCTCCGTCACATGAGATAAAATGACATGGAGCAGCTCATATCTCATCACCGCATGTTAGAATTTGAACAGAGGTTGTGAGAATCTCCCCCATACTTGTCCCAACCCAACCTGAACATTCCCCAAACAAAACGGCCTTCGCAGCCTTCGCAGATTGGTGCTGGCCCTTTGGTGGCCAACGTCGTCCAGACCCATGCTGCCTGTGAGCAGGTTGGATTGGGATGTGTTTGAAATTGAGGTATAACGACCACATTGCAAATATAGAGTCGTTTCTAACACATGACAGTCCATTGGAATTGGGAACATGCAATTTTCAGACAAAACTAATTGTGTTTTTACGTGATATATGTATGGTAAGTACGCATAGTCATTTTTATGTAATTTCATTGGGGCGAGGTGAGGTTGCAATTCACTGACAAATCCTGGGGTGAACCGCCAATTTTTCTTTGCAACCAGAAAATGTTTTTTGCAGTTTTGAACATATCTCAAGGATTATTGTGTGTGATTTTTGGTTTGCCTTGATGTTTTTTTTTTGAGAAATCCAAATCGCAAGGTGTCGGTATTTGCGGATATATGGAACCCATTGTGCAATCACTATGCAACAACGCAAAACCATGTGAAACAAGTAAGCAATTTCTAGGTGCTGGTGCATTTGAGGTGAGTCACATAACATGTGTGTTTTGATACGATTTCTGTGAATTTGCGTGAAACAATTGTCAATGTCCCAACCTATTTCAACTTGTGATGGTTTAGGTTTAAATAAATCATCACATGTGACCAAGTATGTATATATATACTTATATACATATAATATAATATACATATATATATATACATGGAATACTATCGAACTGCAGTTAGTTTGTTTAGTTTAGTTTAGTTGGTTAAATCTGCTGATTTTTATTTATTTAGTTAGGGACCAGGAGCCATGTGTCCACACCTAAATCATCATCAGGGCACGTGGCACATGCATTTTGAATTTTGAGGAGCAAACATGAAACTGAACATTAGTGTTCCCTTCGGTTGAAATAGACCATGTTCGATTTGGATCTGATTGTCGCATGGCCTTTGCCCATGCCAAGGCTTGAAACGAAAGTGAAATGATTTGTCCAACAATGGCACATTTTGGATATTAGGACAGAGGGTTGAGCGGTGGGTCAAGGCCGTGGAAAACAACCCTGGGACCTTGGGTTCCCTTATTCCAGGTGGTGGAGAGCGCGTGCCAACTGCTGTACATGCTGGCCTTCCATGCAGATTTAAGGCACGTGCCAACAAAGGTTTGTCGATAGGTTCAAGGTGCCAAACAGTTTACCCTATGGACCCAGCCATACCCTTTGATGGAGTACTTGGGGTTCGATCTAGGTGCATCACTTTACGAATCGCAAGTGCTGATTTATATTTTGTTCATAACAGCAACAGAAGAGATGAATTCCAATGATATAGAGCGTGTTGAAGATGATACCACACGCTGTACATTCGCGTAACAAAAACATGTCCTTTCCCCACTGGTTGGTTTTTGAAAAGAGTGGGGTGACGTTTTTTCACAACCAACCGATGATGACAAATGGTGTTCCGACCGGGCCAAGATATCCCCAGTAGGTAGACCCCATTGAATCCCCATTGAAGATATTGAAGTGCCATTAAGTCCCGGTTATTCTGCAATGTTCGTTCGCTTTATACTTGTTTTCCTCCCAAAAGGAACTGTTGGTGGATATATATATATATATATATTTACATACACACAATTATATATATATACACCGTGACATCCTCATGATCCCACGGAAGGCCCATGATGGCAGCGAGCACCACGCCAGTCGCTGAAATCGCTTCAAGGTCGTCCGAGTTCTGCAATTTTTCAAATTGTGAAAGATGAGAGGACATATTTGAGGATGGCATATGGCACCCAGAAAATGGTGATATTGGGGATGTTTATGGGATGTTTCATGGCGGTTTACCCTCTGGTAAACTAACATAACTATGGAAAGATCCACCATGTTCAATGGGTAAACCCACTATAAATGGTCATTTTCAATAATGTTGGATGGACAATAGTAAAGCGCGTGCAATAGCTACAAATAATTTTCAGAATCTGATTTTTCAGCCCCTATTGATTTTAAATTAGGCCTTATTGATTTTAAATTACAAACATCAACCTTGGTCCAGAGCATCTGCAATAAATGTGGTTCATTCGCAATAGCTACAAATGATATTCAGAAAATTCCCAAATTATCAGATTTTCCAATACTAAATTTGTAAAGGAACTAATTTGAGATTTAGTATGGATGCAGGAAAAAAAATCAGAACCAGTTACAGTTCAGCTGTATTTTTTCCCTTCTTCCTTAGTGTTTTTAGTTGTGGTTGAATGGTTTTAAATTGTGATTGCATGTTTTTCAAAAAGCAAAAACAAAGCAAACCTTTACCAAATCAAAAACTTTACCTTGTTCAAAAAACCTGTGTTCTTTATTAAAATCCTTTTAAACAATTGCAAAAAACAGGTCCACAAAGGGTACCCCCTTGCAGGTCCTTGCATTTGCAATTAAAAACTGGAATTAGCACTTGCAATAAGAAACAACCTTCCTGGCTCTAGCAGGCATTTGTTCCCTTCTTCCTTAGTGTTTTTAATTGTGGTTGAATGGTTTTAAATTGTGATTGCATGTTTTTCAAAAGCAAAAACAAAGCAAACCTTTACCAAATCAAAATTTTACCTTGTTCAAAAAAGCTGTTTTCTTTATTAAAATCATTTTAAAAAATTGCAAAAAACAGGTCCACAAAGGGTACCCCCTTGCAGGTCCTTGCATTTGCAATTAAAAACTGGAATTAGCACTTGCAATAAGAAACAACCTTCCTGGCTCTAGCAGGCGTTTTTTCCCTTCTTCCTATCAGAATCCAATGAAGATCCCATCAGAGCCCATCAGAAAAGAGAGGATTTGTCAAAACCTTACAGAAGCCTTTGGGGAAGAGTTGGGATTTTCGATTTACTATTGCAAAGCAGACCCCCCCCCTCCCTAAAAATAAAAATAAAAATAACATTTAGGGGGGGACCCCCCTTTACTATTGTCGACGTAACATTAGCTATGTTAAATTACCAGAGGGTGTAGTGCGTGATATGATGATACTATGATAATTATGGGTATACTTGTGCTACGTACAATCTAGTTATATGATCATACTACCGCAATATAAGGTGTATATATATATACATAATACACAGACAAATACAGTTGATATACTGTGTATATATATATATATTTATTGTGTTGATTTCTAAAGTGAACAAAGCACATATGTCCATGGATGTTGAGATGCATACATACATACGTTTTTAAATGATCAGTGCGGGAAATTCAGTCCACCAGCAGGGTTTTAGTTCAAAACGAAACATGTTGACTTTGATTGACGTAACATTGGGACTATCGAGGATTATTAGCTGTTTGACCATTGGTAATTTGAACCAAAAAGTGGGGTGGGGTAATTAATATTCAATAGTGAGTACTTATACTTCAAAGTAAACCATAAATAACTGTGGTTGGTTGGTTGGTTGGTTGGTTGGTTGGTTGGTTTGTTGGTGCTTACAGTACTTTGCACTTGAACAATGAAATTATGATACCTAATTTGATTGAATTTATAATGATTCAATATGAGACTGAGAAGGCCGCCCTGAAGCCAACAGTAGGTTTGGGGATGGAACATGAAGTGGACGGGCATTACTGAAAGCTTGGGAGCTGGAGGATCAGTTGGGGCCATGTTGCCGTTGATTTGTCCGATTTTGCGATGGACAACATCTTGTTATGACATCTATATCACATAGGGTTGATGCGGGTTAATCTGATATTTTGCATGTGTTGGGATATCTGAAGTTGACATGGAGCAGGAAATTTAAGGGAAATATAGATTTTCAGGTCAAGAATCAGGCCCAACCCACTAATTTGTTTGGCCACGTTTGCCCCGAATCCTGTCCTTCTTTGCGGTAGGTGCAGTCCCAATTCAAAGAAGTGGGGCCAGTGGCTGTCGGAGGCACCAGCCGTGGCTTTAGGCATGGCGGTTTAACCATCGTGTTTTAAGATGTTTGAAGCATTCATGATTTGGATTCAACCAACCAATCGGAAATGCTCTGCCAGATGGGAAAATTGTGGTTTCACAGGCAAAATTCTACCCAAGATATTGTAATACATGGAGGATAATCCCATTTGGTTAGTGGTTAGTAACCATAGTGAGTTCACCCAGGTATCAATGGGATGACCCACTTCGGGTACTTGGCAACCAGACTTACTGACCACTTAAACATGTTTTTTCTCAAAACCAACGGATTTTTGGACGTCCAATTTTCAATCAATCCCGTTTGCAGTGAGGCCCACATCCAAAATGCACAGATGGACGAGGGTGGCATGTGTACCACCCTCAAGCATGAACACACCACACTTGGTTGATGACCATGTGTTTCAAGTAAACACGCAGCTGTAGACTCGGTATTCTATGTATATATATATATATAGAATATTAGTATATATGAATATATACAGTATATATATATTAATATATATACATATATATATATATATGTACAAATATGTATGCCTAGGCATATATTGACATACACGTGCCATTGAAAAAAAACCGGGTGTCCTGGAATCCAGGTCTGTGAAGTCCGATAGGATCGCTGATGGATCTCATGGATCTCATCCCAATGAGACCAGTTTCACATCGAAAAGGGCCGCAGTTCGACGTGCCGCCGTGCCGCCGTGCCGGGGAACATTTTGCCTTGGAGAATTATGGATAGTTAGCTGATGTTAGCTGTTGAGTAATTTTTTAATGCTCTTCCTTTAGGATTCATATTGCTACAAGGGAAGTACTGATCAGTTCGATATCTGCTTAGCCTTGCAGTCTTCAAAACCATTGTTGCTTGATGTTCTTCGCGGGTTATACTATATCCATATGGGAAATTGTTGGAAATCCAATGAACCAGTATGAATCATGGGACGACACTTCGGGTTTTGAGCACTCATTTGAAGTCGATGGAATGCATGTTGGATTTCAACAACTCAACGACTCAACTTGGTCCAGATCTTCGTCCAGCGAGTTGCAGCTGCTTGGCCTTTCGCCGGCACATACTATCCAAATATCCACTAAAAATCGTGCCGTGGTCACCAACACCAAACTGTTTGAAGCGGTTTGACGATGTTTGATTTATGAGATCGACTGGTGAATGGGATGCAACACATTCATAGCAGGGATGTGAGCTGTTTGAAAAAACCATTGTTTATATTGGTTGTGACATAGGGGTTGACCTTATATAATATTGGGACAAAGACGGGTTCAGAAACTCCGCCGGATTCAGAAACTAGGGATTATAATATTGTATACCGTACATTACCGTTTTTTTTTGAACTATGCCGGTAGGGATACCAACCTTAACCAAGCAGTATTTCTTGGGACGGGACATGTCTTGGAGTATTTTGGATACTCTCCGACTCTCCGATAATTTCTTACATAGCTATGGACAATGGCCCAGTCATAGGTGATTCCGGAGGGTACATTTGGATACTTGTGATTTCTGCACGCACTCTTCAACCGCTCAAGCAAAGAAGTGATAGAATCATTGTATGCATATATATACATATATATACACAGATAATACACATATTTATATACAGTATAGTGTAGTCACAGGTAGACAACGGTAGCTGTGAAATGGTAATATTGTACATTTAGGCCACTATGAATCAATGGGAATTAACAAACCTCACTTGCGCCCCCTCAGCAGCATCCATTGGTCGGTGTGGTCCATAGTGATCCATAGTGGTGGGCAGAAACATGCAAAAACAATCACTCCGAAGCTGCTCCGCAGGTTTGTTTTTCTTTTCGCTATCCTCGACCGCTGTACTTTCTTTGTATTTGCATTTGAGGAATTTCCAAAGATTTTAGTTGGATTGAACCACATTAAACCACATTAAACGCAGAAATTCTCTGCAGACTCCGGAAAAACTGATCAAATACATCTTCAGAAACGATGCGCGACTGCCACGGCATCAGATCGTTGATCAGGCGCAGATGGTCTTGGGATTCACAGAAAAACAGGAGCTTTTACCTTCTGGTTATGACTAACAGTTCGCCATGGTATAGATGGCCCATAGAAATAGATGGTTTAGCTATTAAAAATGGTTGGATTTTCCATGATTTTCCATGGCGAACTGTTAAATAACCAGAGGGTATCTACAAAACAAGGCGATTTTTAGACCCGAAAGCTGGGATGGTGAATGCTTCCCAAAAATGACCCAGCTGTGATCAATATTGGGACCTGTATGGAAATTGCGATTTCCCCAAACAGCCGCGTGTTGTTGCGTTTTTTGTCCGTCCAACATCCCGTGAAGTCTCCATGGTCCAGCTGTGCGAATCTGATGGTTCTCCAAAAGAAAAACCCGCAAAGTGCGTGGTGCATACCCAACATCTCCAGCCAGTTGGGATCCCTGCGTTGAGCCACGCTCCATGTTTCTACCTATAAATTTTATCTGTAATCGCAGTAGTATATCACTGCATTTGATTGTATTTGGCTGCAACCCCGATGTCCCGTACTGAGTACTGTCTCCCCCAATATGGTTTTTGACCTCCAAGCTGATTGGTCTACCATACCGACGTTGTTGAATGGTGATACCTCCATCATATCCGGGAAGGTTGTTGGTGAATTTTCCACAGTCTGTTACATGTTACCTTGTCTCTCTACATATTTCCAGCAAATTAAAAGAGGAATGCGTTTTCATCTCCCTACATGTTTCAAACTATTGACCGTTAACGGATTGTTTCTTTATATATTATTTATATACATATATATATATATGGCAGTGTGTCAAAACCAATAGTACCCCTGTAGAACCAATAGTACCCCTGTAGTTCACATCAAAATAGCTGGGTTAAAATGGATGTTCATCCCCCATACCAAATGCTATTTTCATAGCTATTGATCCATATATAATATAATTTGGACATCAGTTGAAATACATATATTTGTACATTGTTTCTTTATATATATATAATATATATATATATATGACATAAGCCCCAAATTGTTGATCTCCCTTAAGTTTGTTCAACCTCCGTCCCAAAAACCTGGCGCCGCTTTTAAGCCATCCATGGCAGGTGTCTCTTGGAGCTCCACATCGATGACCCTCAGGCGCCTTCGTAATCCAGATGGGTGATATCATATATATTAGGTAAAATAATGATATTATATGGTAAAATATAATCATCAATATATCACCATATATATATATATCCCATATATATATATGATATATTATAGGAATAATCATGATATGGGAATTCCCATATGAGAATGATGAGGAATTTCATCCCAGGCCAACAGTTTTAGACACCTTATGCTAACCAGCGAACGGAAAAAAGAGGTGGTATCAGTGGTATCTAAGATTGGCCAAGATTGACCCTGCAAAGTCGAAGTTGTTTCTTTCCCCACTCAGCAGCGTAGCTGTTGCCTTTGAATCAGCAGTCGACATGCCAACTATGTTTTGAAGGTCCTCACAAGCGACCCAGCGTGAGCCGAGACGTGAGCCAATGCCAACGTCACCAGAAACGGTTCATGATGGTAACTGTCCAGAACTGTCCTAATTGTGTTACAAGTTAGTTGGTGAATTGATTTTAAAGTTTAACTGGTAGGTTGCAATATGTTTTGCCATCGAAGAAAATTCCAGCTGGGATGGCAATCCAGAATCGCCTGGATGTTTGGACAAATCCTGGAGGTTCCTGGAGTGGATAGAATATCACACATTTTCCATTTGTATCTTTCCATTTATTATATTATTCCTCCATACATATTAGGATATATAGATAGAATATCACAATGTCCTTTTGGTGATGTATATACATACACTTGGTGTTGTTCATCGGTCCATGCTACTCGTAGCATGCCTTTTCAGTTTTTTTTTTTTTCGGAAGGTGTTTTTGATGCCCACTGGTTCCTATCCCCGGAATGATTTCCCTGCACAGATCCATTGCCACCAGGGCTTAAAAGGGGTGTGTTGATGTGGGCGAAGGGAGCGACGGAGCACCCCATGATAACCCCACTATGACCCCATCATGAAACACCACTGAAACCAAGTCCATTACCCCATTGCAACCCCACAAATGTACCACCGAAAACAATGTCGAACTCTGAGTCTATCTCTCAAGAAATCTCAAGCAAAGTTGGTGGTTACTAGAACGCAGAAGAAAGAACAGATATTGGTTCTATTTGTTGGTATAAGAAACCCAAACAAAAAGTACAAAAAAATGCAAAACAAGGAACACATTACCACATCTTCCCAATACTAAGTATGAATGTGTTTCTCTATATTTTGGGTGAGCTACAACCTTATATCTACAATGACCTCCTCAGTTATAAGTTGATTCATAATAACGGATATATCTACCAGTTATTACAAACCAACTTAGCTACCCATGGGACAAACCCTTAAGAAAACCCTGAGTGAACCATGAAACCTTGCTATTAATTAGTGGTTGATGAACTTGTGAGTGTTTTTCTTTTCCAGTGGTAAATAACCCTTCACTTAATCCCAGTAGTGGTCAATTATCGTAAGCCTGTACCAAACCATTAGCTTACTACTCAATTGTCATAAACGCTGACAATTACATTAATCTGTATGTATACAAATGGTTAATAACCTCTTAATCCCTTGCTCCTAGCAAGGTGCTGGTTAATAGGCCCTTTACTAATCCTCAGGACTCAGAACGATGCGAATAGAACAGCAAACATCACCAAACCTTACTATTCATAGTTTTCATAACTGCCAAAATCACCCTCAAAACCTTGCTTAGATGGTAAAATGTCCCAGCAAACATCAACATTTACTACCCTCTGGTAAACTAACGTAACTATGGAACATCACCATGCTATTAATGGGTAAATCCACTATTTCAATGGCCATTTTCAATAGCTTTTTGTTAGTCATTACCAGAGGGTAAATCCCATTAGATCCCATTAAACCACCATAAATCCCATTAAATCCCATTAGATCCCACTATTTCTATGGTCATTTAAAGCAACCCATGGTTGGTCATCTCATCACCAACCGCAGCCGGCTGGCCGCAGTTGGTGCGCCTGGCTGCGGCCGCCGTGTTAACGCGTGAGAAGGGTCTCGGCTGGAGCACTGAGGATCTGGGATCGAGGGCGCCTTTGGTGCACCAAACATGGGGAAAAAACGATTGATTTAACCACATCAACCATGGTGGAACAGGTGGGAATTTCAGCAACGGTGACACTTATATAAATAGATAATGCATAGATTCAAGATTCAATCATCAAACGTTGTGAAGGATTTGGTGAAGAAAAATGGATTTAAACATCGGTACATCAAACATGGTGAACAAAATGGAATTTCTATAACCGTCAAACATGGAGAAGACGACGGAATTTAAGCAGAAAGATATTGAACCAACGAATTATAGATTGGGGATGATTCTCGGGTATACCGGTATTCCTCCGAAGTTGCCACTTTATGGAGAAACATGGTCGCAATCCATTGGAATTGGAAGTGCCCAATCAGAGCGTGGGGATTTTGATGGATTTTATGTACCAGCAAAGGGGATTTGTCTCAAGAAACAGGTCGGAATAGAATGACAGACCAATCAGATGGTCGCTGGTCTCTTAGTGTGTTTCGCTTGTACACATTTGGGATGAGTACCACACTAAATAACAGATATTTGTAGTTCTAATTAGGACAATTTAGTACAATAAGATGTTGTAAGTTGGTCAATGTTTACAATCGCTTAGTTTCCAGCTACCTCCTGCGAAGCTAGTTGTAAACCAACTTGTGTCAGACGATACCCTAAGGCCCATTATAGGCTACTATATTTCACTGTTATATCACTGCGTGTTTTCCGTATTGTCCTGGGGATTCTTGGCTTATTATATTATATATATATTGTATTAAATTATATTATATTATATTATAGATTATATGTATAGATTATATTATATATATCCTACCAATGAACTGACTAGATTCCTGTGGCATCCGACAACGGCCAGTTACAACTCTTTGCCAACGGATGATCCAATCAATCTGTAGAAATCCCCATGGTGTTGTTGGTCAAAAACCATGTTGTGTATAGTCTTGTCATGTGGTACCATGTTTTCTCCTTTATATATATACAGTGTATATCACAGTATAGTATATAATATATATATACATAATTATATATATATATGTATTATGGATATTTATAGGTGACTTTCCCATTCATTTCCCATTTTATATAAAAGCTGCATTTAGTTTGGGGATTTTGCAGCACGTCAACAGGAGATGGAGTCGGTTCGACAAGAGCTGAAACAACTTGAAGGTGCTTGGCGGAGATTTCTCTCAGGCGGGGCGGGCTTACATTCACTAACTAGTGGTTGTTTTGTTGGGCAATAAGCCACGAACTATCCCAAATTGAATCCAATTTACTGTTTCACTAACTCCATGGTCCATCTAAATACTGATTTTCTGTGAACATGCTGTAATTTAAGTACAATGCGTCTGGCTTCGAATTATATAAACCAGAAAATGCATGCTTAAATGCGAAGAGTGAAGAATGGAGTGGGGCCATTTGTAATGTACCTCACCTCCAAATTTGGGGGTCCATATTGTGCATGGACAAACACATCAACATGCTATGAAGTCCCTGAGTCGTGTTTTTAGTCCATGTGTCACCAATGTCATTTTTTTAAATAAAAAATAATTATCATGAATCAAACAACATGTCCAACTAGACATAGTCATCATCACTGAGTATGTATATATATATATATATGTATACATAGACAGATAAAGTCATAGACAATAACAATAATACATCCATAATTTGATAATCAATAGTATTAAGTAGTCATACTACTTCAATCATAGTCACAATAGTTGTAATAGTCATAAATATAAATATCCGTTTGATCAAGAAATAATATATATATATATTATTATTTAATAATGATAATAATGATTCATACTGATATAACAATATAGTCATCCCAATAGTCGTAACAGTTGTAATAGATTGTCACAATCAAATATTGACACGTATTCATTAGATTCCCAGTGGGTTATTTATTGACTATGTAGTAATTAATATTGGATAATCAATACATAATGATAACTATATTCATATTCATCAATAGCTATTCATATCTATTCATCTGGTCCATGGTTTGGAACATTTTTTCCATAAGATAATCCTTCCCAACTGACTTTCATATTTTTCAGAGGGGTAGGTATACCACCAACCAGTTGTTGGTTAAATCCTCATTACCATCTGGTTATTGAACATAGCCATGGAAAATCCATAATACATCCATAATTTGATCATAAACCACCAACCAGTCATTATATTCTCATTCTTTTCCCAGACTTTTCAGGCCCCGCTGCGGAGAAATCCGTGGAGCGCCTTGCGGCGCTGCATTTAGCCTTCAGGGAGATGGAGGCCACGCCGAAATGGCCGTGGTCCTGCCGAAATGGGGAGGGATTTTCCGAAAGGGAAAAACCATGGAAAAACCGTGGAGAAAACACTGTAAAACCATTAAAAAAATGGGTGATTTCCAGGGAGTTCACATGGAACATCTCGATTTTGCGGAGTTCACCCAAACAAATGATGATAGGGGAAGAAATCGGGACTCCAAGGGGGAAGAAACAGCGGATTATGGGATATTTGGGGATATGACATGGTGTGTACATCTTTCACCAGCCCGTATGCGATATTGTTAGCTTTTGACTCATAAAAATGAGGGGTTGCAATCCTGATGAATCATCTACGATTCTCCTTGCTGGGGAGTGAAACCAACATCTAACAGCCACCTATTTTTAAAGTGTGAACAGGACAGAACCAAGTTTTGATCCATGATCAACTATGATTTTTTCACCGGCCGAGGAGGGGTACATTGCCATTCAACAAAAGAACACATGAAGGTTGGGTCATGAGTCACAATCTCCTGGAATGAAACAAAGGAAAACTGTGTGTTGAATAGAATATCATCTAAGGTTCTCATTCAACAGGGCCTTGTTTGGATCCTTTTTGGGGTTTGCCCGGTTTCCTACACAACAAACCATGAAACCAGGGCGTTTCGCACAGCACGCTGCAGTTTCGTGAGAAATCCCACAGGAGGCAGTGCTGAAGAGCGTGCCCATCCCATCCCTGGAAGAACTGATCTTACGGGTTGCCGGGAGTCCCAGCTGCTGGTGTTCCGAACCCAAGAAACGACCCCCAATTTGGGTCGACGATTTATTTATTTTGTTGATGGCCTATGGCCGACATATATTATCACTAAATATCACTAAATATCACTAAATATCACTAATAACTAAGGGACCAGAATAATCATTAGGGCTGTTAAAAATATTAGGCGGATGGGATTAGTCTGGGACTCTTAGTATGTTGTGTCAACTCCGGATGAAATCTCCCCAGGGCCAGGGTTTAGCAAACAACGGGGTTGACACGCTAGGGTTATGCGGGGCTGTCCAACGATTGCTGGTGTTTGCTGAATGGAAAAGAATCCAATAGTTGATCATCATGTTCCTTACTAGAATTGCCAGAATTTGGGATATTCACCATTTTGGGATCCAACAAATCTAAGTTTGGAGAAACTTAAAAGTGATTATCATGAGTATCACAATGATGACAATGATGCTTTGATACCAATACTTGAACTTTTATCTTGAAACAATCATTAGTTTGGGTATCAGCAAGGAGAAATATCCATCGACAACTGGGTAGACATCACCCATGAACAAAAAACTTAATCCTACCCGGATGATGATGGATTGAAACCGTTCTTTGCTCGGTGAGAAGAAACTGGATGATTGGTCCACACATGGAATTCCAATTGACTATGATCTTCGACAGTCGAGATATGTCGAGATATATGGAGGTTTCCTAAAATAGGGCTACGCCAAATCATCCATCTTATCCATCTTAGGATTTTCCATGAAATAAACCATCCAGCTATTGGGGATCCCCCACAAAAAGTCATAAAAATGGAACCCCCCATATAGGCTACTTCTTTAGATTCTTGAAGTGGGTAGCATCCAACTGGGATTCAGCAAGCGGTATTGGCAGCTGGTCGCTGCAACTCAGGCGCGGATACAGCTGGGAGGTAGCTTCAGTTGTCTCGAGGATGTGGAGGCCATGGAAAGCTGTTGATGGAGATATTGAGGAGATTTACTGTATAATACACTTCATATCATATCTACAGGAGATATCACTATATTAATCTATATTATAATATGATTTGATTATAAATTATACTTATATGTTTATGATATACACATATATATATATTACGTTATAATCCACTGTATATACAACAAGTCTGTCGAAAAGACGAATGAGTTAACTGATGTTATCTGTAGAAATCCAGCCATGGGTCAGTAGGGCCTTCTATTCCCTGGATTGCTTTGTGTGGTGCAGCACAGTTTCTGGACGGTGGTTAGCAACGGGATCGACATTTCCCTTGCCATAGCAAGTGACATGGGCTTGTGACCTGACTTGCCCAGCTCATATATCTCATGTGCATCTATTTGCCTATTGTCCCACCTATTGTTTGTATGGTTATTTATTAAATTATCACGAATTATCATGAATTATCTAGAATTATCCATCTATCAATCCATCTATCTAATCTAATCGAATCGAATCCAATCCAATCGAATCCAATAATCTAATGTAACCTAATCTAATCTAATGTCACATATGATTCCATATGTTTATATGCACGCCTAGATAAATATTATATCATCTGTCTAGTATCTACTCTGCCTTCATGATGCTTTGATTCGACTGGTAGATGTTTGAGTGACACCACTGCAATTGATATAATATTGTAACCACCTCTAACCACTGGTTACAGCAGCAATATTCACATGTTTTCCGTTTCACATCTGCTTTGGATAGTTGAATTCACAAGAAAATGTGGCTGAAGAATCCCAGTGAAAATGGTTTCTCGCCTGGATTAGATGCATCAATTCTCCAACCATTGGTGAAATCCTGATTTGTGATGTTCAATCAGTTTGTCGGCCCCTGGATTGGGTGGCGACCGCAGCATCATCCCACTTGGAAAGTGGTGAATGCCAAAATTTGGAGCCTACGGTTGGAAGATTCACCAAGCAGCCATCCCAAACTATGGTGAAAAATCCCCATGGCCATATGGGTTGGATGCTCATGTTCGACAAAAGGTCTCTTCGTCACATGTTCATGGTCCAAAACCATGTCTAAACATTCTTAAACCATTACTTTTGTGGGTTAAATCAGCATGAAACCATATGAAACCAGCATTTTGATGCCTTGAAGCCAGCATGTTTCGTGGTCGCCGTCCCAAAGGCTGCCGTTCTTTGGCCCCGAGGGGGTGGTCTCTCAGCCATCGCTGAGGCGGTGACTTAAATGGTGGCTTTAAGCAACATCAAAGGTGACTTAAATCTGGTTGGTGGTTTGGAACATGGCTTTATTTTTCCATATATTGGGAAGAATCATCCCAATTGACTATTCATATTTTTCAGAGGGGTTGAAACCACCAACCAGAAATGGTGGTTTAAAGATGGTGATGAAAAAATGGTGACATCTATGGTGATTTTATGTACTGTATCAAACATGTTAAAACACCAACATGGTGATCTAAATGGTGGTGTTAACATCTTTGAAACCATCAACAAAGGTTATTTTATATCATTGCTACATGACCATTTGATAAGATGAGATTTGTTGATAAGATGGTCTGAAATGAGGAAGCACCCCAATTTATGACAGTTAAGTTGGGATAATGATGCTCAACCAATAGATTCGGGGGGTTAACTTACCACCATACCACCAAGGCCAATGATAGGGGATTGATGATGATGGTGATGATGGTGATTTTTTTGTTGTGTGTTGTGTATTGTGTGTTGTGTGCTGTGTTGTTGTTGTTGTTGTTGTTGATGTTGTTGATAGGAATGTCCATTATAGCTGCTGCTATCCCAGACATTAAATTTTAAATCCTTGAACTGCTGTTTATTGCAGCCCAATGTCATGGGATGGTTTAAGCAACAACCAGAGTTCAAGGACACCAGGTTCACTCAAGGTATGAAGTGTTGCCTTATGTTGCATTCATATATGCACATCGTTTTTGGCACTCTAATTACTCGAATTTGACTGAATAGCTTTGGTTGATAGTTGTAGCTTGTCGATTAGTTCACTAATTTCACTATGCATGCGCATATATATATATACACACACACACGCCCACAACATACGCGAACAAGTCCATTGGTGAAATCAGCTTCATACAAAGACGACATCTCTCTTTCTCATATATTATAGATTTAGGTTGCAATATATGCAGATAGATACCTTCTACCTCACATGCAAGAAGGCAACACGGCGAATGTGACAAGTGACATTAATCACTATGTATACCCATGTTTACATACAGTACTATATATGTCTAGTCAGCGAACAAAAAGATAATAATGGGAACCTAATTCATGTATACTGTATACAAGCACAATATTCAGTGCGTACTCACCCAATCGGATACACAGGACGAGGTTCCCTAGAAATATGTGTTTGATTAGTTTTACTTATCTAGGAATATATAAGTACGTATAAATGTATTCATGTCATATCAAGCCGTGAGATAGCTATTTCATACTACTGTATTTCAACCAACCAAAACCTATGAATCATACATCATCGAGCAACCCCCCACTTTTGCTGCTTAAATGCCCATGTTTGCTTAGACAGTTTTTTGTTGCTTCAAATTACTTCACATCCCCATGTTTCTTGGTTAAATCACCTTTTTGATCCATTTAAATCATTTAAACCACATTGAACGCATCTCACAGTTGGTGATTCTTTGAGAGTTTGGATTTCAGTTGGTTTGACCAGGTACCTCCGGCCCCTTTCCGCACAGGATGCTCTCTCCACCTGCCTCAGCTCTTCGAAGGCGGTTTTCGGTGTCTTTTTGTTGTATATTAATGATATCCATAAGTAAGCCATATGCATATGTTATGAGGATATCATATATATATTTATACATATCATATATTAATATAATATGGCTCAACAATGTATATAATTATGTATATATATATATATATAATAACCATTTGCCAAAAATAGTTGACAGAAGTTTTGTACTAGTTGTTGATAATTAGTGTGGACCTAGTTGTTTTATGTTGTTTTTCCTCTTCGTTATGAGGCGGCACGCAACTAAATTCACCAATTCTGCAAGGCAGCGCTAGCAAACCCGCTAGGTTTGCGCTAGTTTTTTTTCACTCCCATGTTCAAGGATATTTTTTGTGTTCCTGTTCGCTTGTTATTTTAACATATTTTAACATGAAGAAAAGTCAAGATGTAACACTTAGCTTCTTAAACCTAAGGATGTCTTAGTGAAATTCTGTGCTACTCAATAATTTTCCTTTATTTTTGAGGTTGCGGCTCAACTTTGCGAATTTGTACGTAATTTTACAGGCTAGATCCCCGCTAGTAAGCAATGCGCTAGCAATGCGCTAGCAAAAGTTTCAAACATCGGCATTGGTTGACCCGTGACCCAGTCGCCACCAGAGAACTTGTAGTTTATCCTGTCTGTTTGATAAAGCAACAGTGACAGCAAAGGCAACGACCAGCTCTGCAGATATTCCAGTTCCACCACTAACAACTAGCAGCGGCACCCACTTCATACCAGTAGATGCGCGTTAGCATTTACTGCAGGTTTTAGCTACGGCTTCAAACATGAAAGATAAAATGCAGGGTTTCAGACTATTTAGGTCAGTCATGGTTTTAAAGGCACAATAAGAAGCCGCACGCAAGGAATTACGATTTATCAACAAAGCCAGGAAAAGACATTTTGGCAAACCGTCATATATGTATATATTGTGTATATATATATATTCGGGATATGATAGAATGTGATTAAATCATGTGGTATGATATCCCATTGAATTCAATTGAATCACAATGTAGTCATCAACATCCCTATTATTGTGGTCATAATATTTTGACCCATAGGTATTTGGTAGTATCAATATTTTTCGGTGGATATCGGCATATCCTATATACATAATATGAGTAAATACAATATAATCACATATATATATATATATACCTACACATAACGGGATTTTGCCATGAATATAACACACTGATTATGGTTTATATAACATGGCTTAAGAGAATCGTGCAACAAACAAGAGACAACTAGGGTTCAAACACGAGGCAACGAGGTGAACCGTGTACGATATTAAGACCGCCTGATAGGGGAACTTCAACAGTGTTTTGGCAGGGAGAGCACGAGAAACTCAGCATTTCAGGCAACTTGCTACAAGTCATCCACTTAAATGATGGTTGACTAAGGAGGCATTAAAGGAACTTGCTACAAGTTCATTAAATGTTGAGTTTCTTCAGTTGTAAAGTCCCTGTTTTGATGGTTCTGACCATTTTCCATGGCACACATCAATCAGATATGAGTTTGTCTGAAAATAGGGTACCCCAAAATCCCAAGGGTGGTCAATGATATTTGCTCCCATTAAAACGACCCCCCAAGGGTGGGTTATTCCAGACTTTCAAGAACACCCAGATACCCTCTGGTAATTTAACATAGCTATTGAAAATCACCATTTTTCATAGGTAAACCATCTATAAATGGGCCATTTTCCATAGCTATGTTAAATAACCAGAGGGTAATATTGTTGATTGTATATTCCACTCTATCGCCACTATGGGGTTGTAAACCACCACTTATGTTGGTGAAAATTAAATCCCAACATCGTAAGCCTATTGTTCTGATATTCAAGCCATAGAAATTGGTTGGTTACATCCCAATCTGGTTGGTGATTTGGAACATAATTTTTATTTTCCCATATATTGGGAATGTCATCATCCCAACTGACGAACTCATATTTTTCAGAGGGGTGGCTCAACCACCAACCAGTTGTTGGTTAAATTTTCATTACCATCGGGTTCTTTAACAGTTCGCCATGGAAAATCCGCCCATTTGTAGTAGGTAAACCAGGTAAACCATCTATTTCGATTAGGGCCATCGAAAAACCATGGCGAACTGTGAATGTCATAACCAGGTTGGGTAAATCCCATTATCATCCCATCTGTTTCACCATTGTTAACCATTATATAAATCACCATTTTCCTATGGTAAACTAGAGGCTATGATCACCATTTATAGTGGGTAAGTCCAGATGTCCAATTCGATCGAATCCTCCATCGCCTCACCGCAGTTGGGCGTGGGTGGTGCCTCCCGTGTGGCATGCCTCGTGGGGGCCATGCTTTCACCGAAGGAGCGAGTCCAGCATGGTCCAGCGGGTCCTGTCCGTTGGTGTCTTGGGCAATGGGATCATCCCCTAAAACCACAATGAACTAACCAGCGAGATGATCCTCCATGCGGGGCTGAACATTTTGTGGTCAACTGGATATTTGATGTATTTTCATTGCTAAATTTGCTCACCTTTATTCAAATATTCAAATTTTGATGTATTATAATGTATTTACCGGCCCATTAATGTAATTTTGCAAGGGTTAGTTAGTTACTAGGTACTGGGGTTTTCACATGTTTCCTTGTTTTTCAAGCTTAGACATGGAGAATTCCAGTTTGTATTTCTCAGGCTGGTTGAACCACCCAGGCAAGCAGCCTTGACGGGGTAGTTTATGATTTCTAACTAGTTCGAACATATCGATTGTTCAATCAAAACATATGATACCAGGTTGGAACAAATGTATACAACATGTATACAACATGTATCAACATGTCTTTTTTGGGGTGTTTTTTTTTCAGATTGACCATGAAAAGATGCACAGGATATTTGGAACGACATATTTTCTGGTTTCATCCTGTGAGGTGTTGTCACAACTAGTCATTTTTTGTTGGTGGGTCACACACTTGTGGGGTCACAAGGTTCACCGATACATGTTATGTACATATCGAATACCATTGTCTACATTTATTCCACAACCACGTGCCTTTCTTGTGACAAAAAACATGTTGTTTCATGCTTTCCCAACGAGTTTTCGCAGTAGCCAGTCCATTCCATTCCCAAAATTGGAAAACTGCCGTTCCCCAGGCTCAGTATACCTTGGGGAACAGTTGGTATCCAAGATTCCCCATCTTGTCCCTAAATCTCCAGCATGTAGAAACAAGTTGTACCATGGTTGTTTTTAGACATCACTGTTCCTCAATCTATTCCATACATTCAACCCCTGTGTTTGTAGGTGAATAACAACCAGTTTGTTAGCTATATCCCTCAGGAAGGCTGCCCCAGCTGTAAGGGGGGTTCTAGACCCATCTACAACTTTTCTCCACGGTTTACTTTCTGGTCATGAAACATGGTTTGCTGGAAAAATGCAGCATTGAGTTTGCGCATTTTCCTATACCCTCTGGTTATTTAACATAGCCATGGTATAGATGGCCCATAGAAACAGATGATTTTCCCAGCTAGAAACCTCCATTTATGAGGGATTTTCCATGGCTATGTTAGTCATAACCAGAGGGTAAAGGCTAAACCTCCATGGCGAGTGCGGTTGGACCTCCCAGGAGATGCTCGAGAGTCCTCCTACTACTAGGTACCGCCGGTGCAGCGATAAACCGACCATTTGGGGATGATGGTTTCCATATGTTTCCATAAAACGAGTGTAACATTTCAGGGTGATTCATGACTGGCTTTACCACATTTATATTTTTTGGGGGGGTATCACTAAGGTATCTGTCACCAAAAAAATGGTGAAACTCACTGAGGATTCGCAGGATTTCACGAGATGATCGGTATTACGAAGCACCGGAAATGTGGGAGGTGAGTGATAGCCGGCCTGGTAAACAGTTTGCGAAGTGGAAAATCACCATTGTCAATAGGTAAATCAACGATATAAATGGGCCATGTTCAATAGCTATGTTAAATTACCAGAGGGTAGATCTTCTTTGACTGGAATGGGCAACAATCAAACGCGGAGCTGGGACTTGGACACCAGTGATGATGGGTAGATACTCACCTGGGACCTAAAACAACCAGAAGTACCCTCTGGTTATTTAACATAGCAATGGGAAATGGCCCATTTATAGATGGTTTACCTATTGAAAATGGTGATTTTCCATGGCTATGTTAGTCATAACCAGATGGTAAATTATTTTTTTCTCAACCATGTGTTACGGTTGGGGATTCTTCACTGCCATGGGGGTTCCCTCGGTCGGCTTCAAGGAATCGATGGATGATCCCACGTTTCGACCTGTCGGTTCGATGTCCACCTGGAATTGCTATGAATCACTCCAGCTGATTCCATCGATGATTCTTATGTCATATAAATGTTTCCATATGTTTCCACTTCCCACATTTACTCTTTATAAGGTTGCCAATTAATGCGGGAAATCGTACTATTGTGGGATATTGTGGCAGGCTGAATGGTTTCGTAGCTGAGTGGAGATAATCCCTCGTGGAGATAGCCTCACAGGTCCAGCAGCATGTGCGATGTGCAGATCTCAGATGTTCGGGACGGTGTCCAGGTTTCTGAAACAGAGGCTGGAGTCTCATAGACATCCCTACGCTATGAGGCTGGTTTCGCTAATGAGCCATGTTCTGATGATATTTGGATGATTTTGATCATGATCTCACATCGCGACATAACTAGAATTATCTATAATATTCTATAATTATATGTACATACTGAATAATATATTGTGATTATTGCTATTGGTTTTGTTATTTTGATCATTGTTAGTATTATCATGTTTATCATTACTGTTATTATTTGTTTTTTTAATCATGATTATTGTTGTTTACATAGTTGTGGGCTTTCGCTATAGTATATAATCACTATATAAACTATTACTATATGTAATATACATATATAACCAATTATAATCATAATATATGTATATATATATATTTATATGTAAATCACATTATCATTATAATTTTAGTAATTTGCCTAAAATTTTCATTATAATCATTATAATCATATATTTATCATTATAAATATGTGTTTTCCATCTAATGAAATGGCCCATCCGGTGTTGAGGCCAGCGCAACCGGGGTAACCGGGAGCGGCGCCATGGTGTGCTGAGGTCCGGGGGAACATGCTTGGCTGACATGTATATATATATAATATTATATTATGTTATGTTATGTTATATTATATTATATTATATTATTTATATATATACGCTCCCCTTAAGTTTACCATGGAAGTGGAGGACAGTTTACCATGGAAGTGCGGGACACAAACCTTTTTTTGATTTTCTGTAGAAGTTGTATAGTCTAGTTTCCCGGGGAAAACGGAACCAGCCCGGTCAAACCATAGTTTAAGCTCCAACCCTTCTAAAACATGTTTACATGGAAGTCGGTCCCCAGATTGTATTTGACCAGCATGAAACTGAAATCTACAACCGGGAGTTGGTCCCCATAAATCACTATATACATATGTATATGTATATGTATATATTTATATTTATATATATATGGGGCTCCATGGATGGGGTACCCCAATAGCTGGATGAAATATATAATGCCTACCCTTCCTTTAAGAAACCTCTATTATATGTTGTTTTAATGGGAAAAAACTTGCATAATTGTTTTATACAAGGTATAATTGAAACATTGACAATCTACTATATGCGTGTCAAGTGTTCTTTTATAATATATATATATATCCTTAATGATCATCATCTGCAGGTTTCGATCTGTACCAATCTATGATTCCATGTGTTTTTAAATATGTTTGTTTGCAGCAAAATTGTCCGATCAAAAATTTGTACAGATATGGATGCTCAGCATTGTCCGTTGACATGTTTGATTACCAAAGGGTACATGGGTCAATGCTAAACGGGCCAGTCTCCAATTTTTCCTTGTATTTACGGTCGGTTCAGCTGAGTTGTTTTCCTGGAAAGCCTTTATATATTACTGTGTATATATATATAGAGGACCCAAAAGGGTGAAATCGACACTTGACGAAATAGAAAAAATGGAACATGAGAATACAGAATACATGTATTTTTAACTGTACTTATTACATGTATACATTGCAATATATATATATATATTCCATATGTTATTTGCATCATCCCTAGGGTTTCTCAACCTAAAGCTGTACCCCACCATAGTCGTTGATTTGAGACCCAACTCCCGTGATACTGGGACCAAGGCTAAAGTTAGCAAATAGTTCAAGTTTTCAGATACTCACACGCGGTAATCATGAAGAATACTCACTCACCAGTTCCAGCACATCATCATGAAAGCCACATAATGCAGGTAAGGAAGGAATGATAGGGTTCAATCCCACTTTCCTCCTCTGTTTTAAATGTTCAGACCTATGAAATGATGGCTGTAATCGCATTCAGTCCACAATGGTCATTTCTGTTACAGGTGCATGCCCTAGGTTGGGTTCTGCCTCATCAGAATGGGTTCCACCTGTAATCTATATGGGTTTGCCTGGAAATAGCATACACTATCGTACCCTAAACTCGAGTGCTTAACCATCATTACCCCAATAAGAGTGCTAGACACCTCCAATTTTCATGGTTAAATCATGTTAAATCACCCAGGTTGCTTAAGTTACATCCCCATGTTGGCTGCTTAAAATGGTTATTTTTTCCTTACCAGTGGCGCGTTAAAGGTTCCGGTTTTTCTTGGGATGCCAGTGGCCCAACTTGATGCTCCGGAGGTCTCCCATGCAGTAGACGGGTACCTCGACGCCTGAGAAGTGACTCCATGCGACGCCAGACTGATGACTTGGGTTTGTTTAAGGTGTGAAAAAAAATCCCAATGGGAAATCCACTACTTGCGGAATCTATAGGGATTTTTTTTTTTTTGAGAGGTTCCTTTAAGCAAGTCCAAGATGAGAACAACAACACATTGATGTTTTTTGTACACTGTATCCAAAAGCAGACTAGTTATAGTACGTACAATAGGATAAATATATGGAGGTGTCCTACAATGGGGGTTTACCATGATTTACCTCTTCTATTTTTTGGGTTTGTCCATGAAATAAACCATCCAGCTACTGGGGTACCCCCAAGGCTATAGAAACCCCCGTATAGAAGCACTATTGAAAATACTGGCGACAGCGAGAGCAGAAATCATGTGCTATGACAAAGTCATGGTTGTCATCATGTTCATTCTATGACACACCTGTCCGTTCAGTTGATGTTGTATGATCATACATAGTCAATCTATGTATATATATATACACGTTCGGTATGCCTCTATCTCTCTACTTCATATATAGTCGAATATGGTCTCATATGGCCTCATACTGGTACATGTCCATACATGGTATGAGAAAAGAACAACAACCACACATGTTAAAATATGTTAAAATATCAAACAGATGTATCACCGCTTAAATGCTCTTATGATGCCCCATACCAGGTTGGTTTAACAATACAAACTGGTCCTAAAGACTCGTCCAAAGGTATTGGATGTTCGTCCCCCAGTCTTGGGTTCATTAGTCACCAGTTCATTGGCATGTTGGTCCATTCTCACCAATTGCAACCCCCGGAAAAACCTCAGTTTGTTATGTTGGATTGTACGTGATAGATTTATGAAGATGCTGAAAATACCTTTGTCCTATGATTTCTTGGTACAGTCTGGTGATTTTAACAGTTTGCTTGGAAAATCATCATCTTTAAACACCGTAAATCACCGAACTAAATGGGCAATCTAAACTAATCTGTATAATCTAACCTATCTACCATTCTCTCTGAATCTATCGATACAGAATATGGTTGGCTGAGGTTCAGTGTTCAGTACCCCGGAACTTTGGGTGTGAGTTCCACTGTTGACATGTGCTCTGCACACTGCCTCAACCTTGTCAATGGAGATGTCATCGGCTCCTGCTCCCGCCTGGGGCGAGGTTTCACCAACTCAATCTCATATGATCTCCTCATGGATCTTGATCTGTTTGGCATCTACCCGATCTACCCCACATTGGATGGTGACATGGCCACTAGATTGGATGGAAAAATGGATGGGATAGCTACTTTGCTGCCCAAAAAGAGTCATCATGCAACAATCACAAGAAGTACTAATTACTAAAACATGACCACCCTGTCATTTTTTGGGGAACGCCAACTCCCTATTGGCCATTCATAGATATTCATGGTGCAATCAATGGATCTCACAGAGGGAAACAAACAGCGATTCAAGAAATAGCGAACTCGCTCACTCTTTCCAAGGGATTCATGTCGAGAACTATCTGTGGGGGTATGTGAGGGTATGAACAACTTTCTAAACCTTGGCCCAGAATCGAATCGGATACTTCAGGCATCTTAAGGCCCTTTTTTGACGTGCACTCTGAGTTCAGAAATTGTGGATGTCTCAGATGTCTCAGACGTCTCAGGGTAGATATTTCATGATATTTCTGTCATACTGGCAGCATCGCACGAGCGTGAAGCAGATCAGACCCATCAGGGGCTCCAATTCACAGTCCCACGGGGCTCTCCACCGGCCGGCCCACGGGGGCGAGAATTATCCGCAGATTTTCACCTGCTGGGAAGGGGTCTATTCAAAAATTAAGGATGCACAACTTCCGCCGAAAGCGATCTATAGTTCAGAAGCAGAAGCTAATGATTACCGCAGTTTCAAGACACATATATATATATTGTATATATATATAATTATATATATATATAATAGAAGGGACAACCTATGGAAATCTTGAGCTTTTGAATATGTCACACCCCTTCTCTTGAGGAATTCCACCGTGAGAATCTATGTCTCACGACTGGTATCCACTGGATGTTTTCAAACAAAGCTGATTCGCGTGGTTTCTTGTTCCCAGTATATCATGACATTTGCCATCCTTGCTAGTTAGATCCTACCTTTTAATAATATTTTAATACCTTTTAATGGCAAAGCCCCCATGGTTTGTTTGGAAAGTCATAGGGGTTCCCATTCGTCGTACCATGGGCTTTCAACACTTCACCCGTATGATCACTCCCTTGCCCAACAGGGTTCCGGGCGTTTGTCCTCTCGTTGTGTTGTCGAAAAGTCGTACGCGCCTTGGGCGAATTGGTATGAGTATGTATGAGTCTTGATGAGAGCCAATGGTTTGCTAAAAATGGAGTTTTCACGGCTTCTGACCGCTCTATGCTCAAGTCAGACGTCACTGACAAGACATGAATCCTGACTTCAAGGATATCCAACGTGGTGAAGAATTTGACGAATCACCACGGTTGGATCAGGGAGTCTTCATGACCACAGATCAGAGTCGAAGAATGTCGAAGATAGGCCAGTGATTTCAATCTTTCTCATGTTGAAACAGGGTTGCATTAATATGTCCATACCCATAGGATCCATGATGCTGCTATATATGGTAACATTTACCATCAATATATCCCAGTCATGTTAGCATATATACCAGCACCATGGATCCGTCATGGGATATATATTTGGGCACCAGCTCTTTGTGTTGATTCAAACGGGTTCACCCGATTCACGACGATGAATCGATATTCGTCAAGGTCAACACACAGAAACTCACACCATGGCGCAGCAAGGCCAGCGGATCTGTCGTGGCTGTTGATCCTTGGTTTAGAAAAATCCGGGCTTGGCATGACCCGCAATAGAAGTATACCTATAGAACTGTATACGTATATAATCGTATATATTGATGTAGTATAATTTATAATATACAGTAAACGTATCCCTGGAATTCACCAGATAAGTTTTGCAACTAACATATATGATATCTACTGCAAGCATATCTTCTCAACATGTTCCTTCAAATACCCACAGTGTCGGGATAGGAGTGCTTCTAAAAAAAAGGGCCCTAGTCAACCAAGCGTGTCCTTTTAGATCTTTTAGAAGGGAGACTACGATTTCCTAGTCATTTCAGACGGTTATGCTGTTATCACACAATAATTTTATCTCGTGGTCTCTGGATTGTTGTGCTTCCACCTGGGTTGGCAGACGAGTCTCAGTGTAATCTACCTAGTACAGGTATAGTGACGTTGTATTTCATCAGATAAGTAGATCAACATTGGTATGACGGTATGATTCAGAGACTCTCGCATTGTTGGATAGTGTATTCAAAAAAATCCACAAAAAACCTTAAATGTTTTACAATAATATGTGTTCCATCCTTTCAATAGGACTAGTTCTTCCAAGCAGATTGGTATCAAGCCATCATCCAGCCAGGAACTCTGAGTCCTTTCTGCTCGGACCTAGGACCGACATAATGAGAGATCGCCTGTCCGGAAATCATGAGGAGATCCCATTAAACAAACATCATGCCTTTCCCATGAGAATCATTTTCTCCATGAGATCTGCTATGAAATCATGAAATGGGGGGCCATCCATCTAGCAGCTACATCCACTTCCCTCGCTAGCCTGGGGCACAACTCAGCGCTGGGGAGATGGCTATGGCATGCGCTATCCGAGATCAATGTATTAGCCCAGGAAAGATAGAAAAGTAAAATCCTACTTAACTAGTGATTAATCTATCTTTTGGGGATCAGTTATATATTTTTCCAGATTTGCTCCAAGAATCACCAGTCATGCAAGTGACAAAAAACTGAATGAATGTCCTAAACCAACTGTAGTTTACGCATGTTTACGTGTGTTTGAGCAAATTTGTGGTGACTTGCCTATACGAAAAACCGGTTGTGGGTAGAGAACCTAACCAAAAGCTCACCCGTACTGTTGCTCCATCCTTCCAACCTTTCAGATAAGGACGACTCATGCCGAATCACAGAATAGATCGACAAACTCTCCGGGTGTTCCTGAAAAGGACATCCTTAACTGCCTTGACTGCCTTAAAACGATTGAGCATGTCCTCAAATTCTGGGGTACCTATGATATCACTGATATCACCATGTATTCACCGACGCGAAGATTCGCCATGTTCCATGCCTGGTCGCCGCTGCGGCCGCTGGGGCCGTTGGCGGCGTCGCGATCTGCGGGACTGGCCGCGGGAGAAGTGCCGAGTTCACGCGGCTTTTCGAGCAAAGGACTGGCTCCCTGATGTCCCAACTTGCAAAAAATCATAAACATTGTATTCGTGCACGTGTGTGTATACATTTAGAAAATCAAGTATATAATTATATTATACTATATTTAATTGTAATATATATATATAATGTGTACATATGCATGACGTATGATTCTGCAACAAAATTGACATTTATTCGGTTGCAATTGACATATATTTTTAAAGTGGAGGGTCAATGATATGAAATAGGGGCCGTATATGCTGGTATTTATATGTATGTCTATGTATGTATGTATGTATATATATATACACGAGTGAATAGTAATCACCAGTGACATGATGTGGAATGATATTGGATGATTTGAAATGATATGGGATGACATATATTATAAATATATATATACCTAATATATATATATTATACCCATATCAATGACGATGTTGATGATTCAATGATAATGAGGGGGAGGAGGATGGAGATGATGGGGGTGCGGACGACTCTGTTATTGTAGTAACAGTTCGGTTTTGTGTTGCGGCTGCTGTTGCTGTTGCCGTTGCTCTTGGTCTTGTTCTCGTCGTTGTCACCGTTGTTGCCATTGCCGTCTTCGTTGCTATCGTTGTTGTTGTTGTTGCTGCTGTTGTTGTTGTTGTTGTTGTTGTTGTTGTTGTTGTTGTTGTTATTGCTGTTGTTGTTGTTGTTGCTGCTGCTGGTGCTGTTGCTGCTGTTGCTGCTGCTGCTGTTTTTTTTGTTGTTGCTCTTGTTGTTGCTGTTCCTGTTGCTCTTGCTGTTGGCGTTGTTGTTGTTGTTGTTGCTGGTTGTGTTGGTGTTTTGTTTTTTGTTTCCTGTTAGCATGTTTGTTCCTTGTGTGTTTCTTTGTTTGTTTCTTTGTTTGCTTGCTTATTTCTTTCTTGGACTATTTGATTATCGGGTTGTTGGTTTGTTTGATGTTGTTTGTCTGCTTGTTGTGTTTTCTTTTGTTTATGTTGCATTGGTTGTTTGATAGTTTCTTTGTTTGCTTGCCTGCTTGCTTCCTTATTTGCTTGTTTCTTTGTTTGTTTTTGTGTTTGTTTGTGTGTTTGTTTGTGTGTTTGTTTCTGTGTTTCTGTGTGTCTGTATTATTTGTATTTCTCTGTGTCTGTCTTTGTTGTTTTGTATCTTTGATGTTTTTTGTTTCCCTGCTTCTTTGTTTTTTTGTTTCTTCGGCTCTTTTCTTGTTTCCCTGTTTCTTTGTTTGTTTTTTGGCTGGCGGGCTGGTTTTCTCTCTGTTTTGTTGTTGTTGTTGTTGTTGTTGTTGTTGTTGTTGTTGTTTTCTTCTTGTTCTTGTTTCCCATGTTGTTTTTGTTTCTCTTGTGTGTTTTGTGTTTCCAGTTGTGTTTGTTTTTGATCTTGTACTTGTTGCTGTTGCTGATGTTCCTCCTGTGTTGTTTCCTGATTCATGTGTCATGTGTGTTCTTGTCTTTTGATGCGTCTTGCTGCTCTTTTTGTTGACGTTTCAGCCAAAGAGCACTTTCGATAGAACTGATGCACTTGGTTCACCACACAGGTGCTGTGACTATGTTCACCAAAAAGGACCACTGCCCCTTGGGAACTTTCACATTCCGATAAAAGGTATGATATTTTTTGAGTTGCTTCATGCTGGTTGCTTCATCTTCTCTCTCAGATGCAGGATACAGGATCCGTCGGGTTCCGTGGCAAGGTGTGTCCAGGAATATAGGACCTGGGTCACACGAAATGCAGTTGTTCAGGGTTGTTTTGCATCCCAGCCAGAGGTCCCAAGCTAGTGCCTGGCCACCAAGTCTCCACATCTCTGGTTTTCCTTGTGTCATTTGTTCACAAAACAATGTGTCCCGAATTTGATTTGGCAATCCATGGCCAGTGGTGCAACAACAGTGTTTGTTCAATGTTCTCCCTTGGAAAATGGATCCAATTGAATGCAATGGGTCTGATAGCTTGCAGCCAAGGCAGATACATTGATGAAACATGATGAAGCACTTGTCAGATTTGTGAGTTTGGCAAGCTTTATTTCAGCCACGAGGTTACTAGAGACGGGGTAAGACGGTCATCTGCATTTGTTTCATGTTTGAATTGTCGTAGTGCTATTTTGCGTTCATGTTTTGGATTGGGGGATTTGGTGAGAATTTTCTCGTATTTTGGTATCACACTAATTGCTGATCTTCACAACGAGTGACTACCGCGCGGCATTCAGTCGTGTCAGCTGACCTCAATTTGTGACCAGCATGGACTGCGGCATTCAGCAAGGTTCGGTATCCATGGAAGACGGAAGTACAAAAAATGATCCTTGTAGCGCAAGACCAACGGGGTATACTGGGGTGATTTGTCGTGCTGTCCTGTGAAGTTGATTGTCCTGTTAGTTGCCATTGAATGACTCCAGCTGTTTAACTGGCACCGGGCTACAGAATTGCCAAGGGATAGGGTGACAAGAGATGGCAGGAAATACAGTAGTGTCAGTAGTGAACACATGCAACACGAAAAACGAAACAACCTGTCCCTTTCTTGACATCCTTTTCCTTTCATTTTGTTTCTCCAGTCCTCATGAAATCAACACATTTTGTCATGGAAATCAACATGTTTTGATGACTTTCCGCTGGTTGGCTCCATCTATTTTTGTGTATTTTTCAATAGGGAAAATGATAGTCCAATGGATGCTGCGGTACTTTTTTTTCAGACACACCCAGATATTTTGAAAAAAACATTCTGCCACATATGTGGTGTGCAAAACTATGTGAAACTATTACTAAATTTGACATACAATTGTTTTTTGAGTTATGCTGTGAAATTGAGTTTTATGTGAATTTATGTGCAGTATTTTGCTGCGCTTTCTCTGAAACCAAAGCTCAATGATGGTGGTTGATTGTGGTTCAACCCATGTCATACATGATGAAGCCAATGAGTTGGTACATGGGGGGTAATCACTATTTGTCATGTCTATATTCCCCTCCAGTAAGTTAACATAGACCCTGGCAGACAGGGGTTGAAAGACTAGTTTCCACTAAAAATATCTAAAAAAATGGTGTTTTCAGGGTTTGTGTTAACTTACCAAAGGGTACTATATACATACTTTGATATGGTTTCCAGGAAAAAGTTCTATATAATATCATCATTGCCCTTGGCCCATGTCCAATATATCAATATCAGGGTTTCTGAAAATGGGGTACCCCAAAACCATCGGTTCCCCGATTGAGATTTGTCAGTTTTGCTTGCGATATTGTTTCCCCGTCTATCTATCTAATCTATTAATCTATTAATCTATCTATCTATCTATCTAATTTAATCCAATCCAATCTAGTCTCATCTAATCTATATAATCTATATAATCTATATAATCTATATAATCTATCTAATCAATCAATCAATCAACCAATCAATGAATGAATCTATCAATCTATCAATCTATCAATCTATTTACAGTATCTATCTCATGTACACATGCATATGTTTATTCAAAGATGGTTTAGTATATACATACCTATATTATAAACATAAATAGAATGTGCAAATCCTAAAAATAGATTGTTGTCATTCTATGTTCTGGAAATTTGTTCAGAGGCAACCCATTCTTTATGCACCGGTTGCCTCAGGACATGGGAGCTGCTGAAGCGCCTTGGAAGTTAATGGTTACTAGATCTACATATATATATATAGTGTATATATATATACAGATATATATATATATACAGATATATAGATTTACAGATATATTGCATGTATTTGTACAGGTGCGTAATGTCCAATTGAAGTGTGTACATATATGATCACTATATCCGTATATATATATGCATACATATTTTAAACATATTCTGTTATGTCATGTTATGTCATGTGATGTTGTGCTATATGTATATATATATATATAATACGCATCATGTTCTGTTTATATTGTATTATATGATATGATGTGTATAAACATAATGTGTATGTACGTATTATAATTATACAGACTTATGTATATGTATTATTATATGTATATTTATATAAATACATTTTTATGTATCTATATGTCATATATATATAAATATGATATGACATGTTGTAATTATTTATTTTATGTTTTTTTTTTTTAAAAAAAAAAACAATATAGATGTACATATATGTATACGTATAGCATATCTTCCACCGTGCCAGCTCAAGAGCCATGCATGCTGTAAGCTACATAGGGGTTGACGAAAACATGTATTGCATCAACATCCACAAACGACGCCTGTTTTCATGTGAAAGGCAGAGTTTTCTCCACAGTTCAAATCCACATCAAGAATCATATAGTTGTAAATACATTGTGACATAGACATCATTGATTATCATTTTAACGAATTTCATTGTGACATAGACATCATTGATTATCATTTTATATGTATACAATTGTATACATAGATAGCCCCTTCCATTTCCTTATAGCTATCAAGGTCCTCTTTGATATCCTTGGAATCAACGGCTCCCACGGCTTCCGAGGCAGGACATGGTGTCGTACTTCCAAAACGTCCCGGAACGCGACTCCACAGTGCACATCCGGGCAGATCCATGGCCCAGGTTCACCATGAAGGAAGCCGGGAGGGCTGGTGGTTCGCCTGTTTTTTTAAAGGATAAGGGGTGGTTAAGGATATCTATAACCAGTTTTTTGTCTAAGATTCTAGAAATATGCTTAGGAGAACTATCTATTGTTCGATGAGATTGCTATAGGAGTGATATCTACGGGTGTTTGATGATTTATTACCATTTTTGGCTTGGTGCACTGGTTACAAGAGCGCGTTTTACAAGCATTGTAATTGTAGCTCTGAATAGGCCCATCTTCAAGTGATATCCCCCATCAACTTCTTGTGACGGGTGTGTAGACTGGGACGATCCCAGTAGAATCCAGAAAAACACGGCATAGTAACCCAGTTTTTCAAGTTTATATAAACTTAGCAATGTGTGAGAAAAAAAAGTGAACAGCTCGTCTCATATCTCATGGACAATCTCTGAGGTAATCTTGGATGGCTTCCTTGATACGCTAGAATTATGTTGAACCACAAATGGTGATGTTGTTATCATTGTATACGCAAGGGTATCTAAGATTGGCAATGTTGATTGTTGTACCATCGTTTTTTTTGGCAAAGCCAATGCCATGAACCTACCATTTGGGGATGGTTAAACCATACCCATTGAATCCCATTGATGGTTATTTCGGGGATTGATTACTGAGCAGTTGCCACGGCTGTCCCAGACTGAATCTGTAGCAGTTGGGAGCCTACAAGGCACTTTGTTGAGAAATTTACTGAAGAATATGTTCAACCGTCTATATAATTATATATAATAATATAATATACATATATATATATGGTCTATAGATGTCTATAGTAGAGAAATTCAGCTTGAATGGAGCATAGAAATATATAGACATGAAACATAAGGAACAGCACTGACCAACTTTTGGAAGTGAAGGCCGAGAGATATCACCAACTTCCGGCAGCTTCCACTATCACCTAATCGTTGATCATAGTTTCCAGTTTCCCCATTAAGATCTCATGGTGTGGGCAGTGTATCATCATTGATTGAAATACAATAAGATTTGCAGTTTTGTATCATATATATATATATTATACATCACAATAAAACAATTATTATCATCATCAATGATAAATATTATTGAATCTTATTGTCACAATAAAACTAGGGTATGCCAACAATATCATGGTTGATCATCATGTTCCTGATGACAATTGCCATCAAATGGGGTGCAGCGAAATTTCCGGGGGAAAAAACGAATTACTGTTGCAATGACAGAAAAAAGACAGGAGTTTCTGCTGGAAAAGGACCTCCTTCCTGGAGTGATTTCCAAGTGCCTTTCCTTGAGGACGAGGCAGAAATTCCAGAAACATTGGGTTTTTATGTCATCTCTAAACAGAGAATTTATAGAAATTTATTACAGTACATTTAAACTTGTCCAGTTTTTTGTTTTGGGGCTAACTGGGATCATGCAACACCTCGAAGGATGCTAACGGACCGTCGAAAGATATAATGGGATGTAGCCGTAACAAATATAATGTTAAACAGTTCACGATATATAATGTTCACGATAGTGTATTCAGCACATATATCCAGGGTTGATTTATTATTATATATAGTTATATGATGTTAAATATTATGTTATATGGACGTGTGTATGGCGTGCCGGTAGTCTTCCCCGGCCTCCTACAAAGAAATGGTGCTCCTGTCGTCAAAAGTCCCATCGCCGAGGTATGGACCCAATCGAAAGGTGACCTTCAACAAGAACGAGATGGAAGCGATTCTGGGGTGTTCAATGGCCAGGGGAAAATGGTTGATACTCTTCAGTAAACTAGCATGGCCATGGACAATTATAGTTATGGAAGATTATGGCGCAGAAAGATTTGATGATTTACGTTTTTCGAAAGGGCTGATTACCTCATGAGGTGCCCCAATGAGCTATGGATCTGCTCGGATCAAATGTGGTGGTGGCGTTGATTTATATCACCCCTGGGATAAAGCTCGTTTGCAAAGTGCTTGGTAGTTGACATTCATGAAGTGGGTAACTGAAGCCGTATGGATAAGATGGAATACAACGCTTTTCCCTAAGCAGTCCGCATGCGAATTCTTGATCTAAAGCACGGGTAACCAGGGCCCCAGGGGTGATTCCGTGACCCACCTGCGGTGCGAATTTTTGGCCGAGTTATCCTACTGCAGTGCTATTTTTTTAGTATACAGTTTAAACATGTTTTTTCACAACTTGTGGGAAACGATGTGTTCTGTTTCCAAGGATTGCTTTCGACGAACCCAATGGCCACTTGTCCAACCTCTTCAAGGGCCGACTTTTTCGCGCCTTGGACGAGGGCGTTTTGCGCCCTGTGGGCGCGTGCGAAGTGCCCATGGAGCCAGCATGGAAGACTTCTACAGGAATGGCATATATAATAAAAATATATACTATGATATTATATAATATCATATAATATTATATTATATAATATCATATAATATAATATTATATTATATTATTGTATATTATATTATACAATATAATATAATATAATGTCAATATGTCAATCTAGTTCTATCTTGTTCAAAAAGTGTCTTTTATGAATTTGCCATGTCAAGTCCTAAGATCAGGCTTGTACTCTTTTTATGTATCTAAGTCGTTTATGTCACTGGGTTGGTTTAAGGGAAAATTTACAGGAAACCCCCATATTTAATGGTAAAAACCATGTTTTCCTGTAGATTTTCCCTTAAACCAATCCAATGATTATGTCCTTGCAAGAGGGGATGTTTGTTCATGTCATACCCACTGCCCACGGAGGCATCAAACGTTGGTTGAACCATGTTTGCTTTCAATGCTGCGACAAAACAATATCTATGTAGTGTCTACTACATTCTCATCCATGCTCATCCCAATTGACTCATTCTTCCTAAGTAGTGGCGGGGTGAGTTGAAACCATGAACCAAATGATTGATGATCAAATATGATCAAATATGATGTTGTCCCCATCACTTATCATGTTCTTTGCCTGTAAACCATCACTACACTCCGGGATGATCCACTGGCTGCTCCGCTGTGTTTCTAAAAAATCGCCGGTCGGCCGAAAGCGAGGTGTTTACATCGGCAAGTGGATCGCCGGGATGCCGAGTGATGGACTCGATGTTGGATCCCCGTTGTTTTCTTCGAGAATGGAAGGAAAGACTTGCAGTATACCCTCTGGTTATGTCAAAATAGCCATTGAAAATGGCCATGTATAGTGAATTGTCCCAGGAAAAATATACTGTTTTCCCATGAAAAATGGTGTAATCAAACCTGGCAATTAAGATGACCATAACTTAAACCTTGATAGTAGTATGACTTTTATAGATCAATCAAACCTATCGGTAATTGCAGCAAACTGACAGTAATATGACATTTATAGATCAATCAAACATATGGTAATTACAGCAAACTGATAGTACAGTAATATGACATTTATAGATCAATCAAACCTATAGGTAATTACAGCAAACTGATAGTACAGTAATATGACATTTATAGATCAATCACACCTATAGGTAATTACAGCAAACTGATAGTACAGTAATATGATATTTATAGATCAATCACACCTATAGGTAATTGCACCAAACTGATAGTACAGTAGTATGACATTCATAGATCAATCAAATCTATAGGTAATTGCAGCAAACTGATAGTACAGTAATATGACCATTTATAGATCAATCAAACCTATAGGTAATTGCAGCAAACTGATAGTACAGTAATATGACATTTATAGATCAATCAAACCTATAGGTGGTTACAGCAAACTGATAGTATAGTAATATGACATTTATAGATCAATCAAACCTATAGGTAATTACAGCAAATTGCTAGTATAGTAATATGACATTCATAGATCAATCAAACCTATTGGTAATTGCAGCAAACTGATAGTATAGTAATATGACATTTACACATCAATCAAACCTACAGGTAGTTGCAGCAAACTGATAGTATAGCAATATGATATTTATAGATCAATCAAACCTATAGGTAATTGCACCAAACTGTAGTAATATGACATTTATAGATCAATCAAACCTATAGGTAATTACAGCAAACTGATAGTACAGTAATATGACATTTTTAGATCAATGAAACTTGTAGGTAATTACAGCAAACTGATAGTATAGTAATATGACATTTATAGATCAATCAAACCTATAGGTAATTGCACCAAACTGATAGTACAGTAATATGACATTCATAGATCAATCAAACCTATAGGTAATTGCAGCAAACTGATAGTATAGTAATATGACATTTATAGATCAATCAAACCTATAGGTAATTGCACCAAACTGATAGTACAGTAATATGACATGTATAGATCAATCAAACCTATAGGTAATTGCAGCAAACTGATAGTACAGTAATATGATATTTATAGATCAATCAAACCCTATAGGTAATTGCAGCAGACTGATAGTACAGTAATATGACATTTATAGATCAATCACACCTATAGGTAATTACAGCAAACTGATAGTACAGTAATATGACATTTATAGATCAATCACACCTATAGGTAATTGCAGCAAACTGATAGTATAGCAATATGATATTTATAGATCAATCAAACCTATAGGTAATTGCACCAAACTGTAGTAACATGACATTTATAGATCAATCAAACCTATAGGTAATTACAGCAAACTGATAGTACAGTAATATGACATTTTTAGATCAATGAAACTTGTAGGTAATTACAGCAAACTGATAGTACAGTAATATGACATTTATAGATCAACCAAACCTATAGGTAATTACAGCAAATTGCTAGTATAGTAATATTGACATTCATAGATCAATCAAACCTATAGGTAATTGCACCAAACTGACAGTACAGTAATATGACATTCATAGATCAATCAAACCTATAGGTAATTGCACCAAACTGATAGTATAGTAATATGACATTTATACATCAATCAAACCTATAGGTAATTACAGCAAATTGCTAGTATAGTAATATGACATTCATAGATCAATCAAACCTATAGGTAATTGCACCAAACTGATAGTACAGTAATATGACATTCATAGATCAATCAAACCTATAGGTAATTGCACCAAACTGATAGTATAGTAATATGACATTTATACATCAATCAAACCTATAGGTAATTACAGCAAATTGCTAGTATAGTAATATGACATTCATAGATCAATCAAACCTATAGGTAATTGCACCAAACTCAAACCTATAGGTAATTGCACCAAACTGATAGTATAGTAATATGACATTTATACATCAACAAACCTATAGGTAATTACAGCAAATTGCTAGTATAGTAATATGACATTCATAGATCAATCAAACCTATAGGTAATTGCACCAAACTGATAGTACAGTAATATGACATTCATAGATCAATCAAACCTATAGGTAATTGCACCAAACTGATAGTATAGTAATATGACATTTATACATCAATCAAACCTATAGGTAATTACAGCAAATTGCTAGTATAGTAATATGATATTTATAGATCAATCAAACCTATAGGTAATTGCACCAAACTGATAGTATAGTAATATGACATTTATACATCAATCAAACCTATAGGTAATTACAGCAATTGCTAGTATAGTAATATGACCATTTATAGGTCAATCAAACCTATAGGTAATTGCACCAAACTGATAGTACAGTAATATGACATTATAGATCAATCAAACCTTTAGGTAATTGCAGCAAACCGATAGTATAGTAATATGACCATTTATAGGTCAATCAAACCTATAGGTAATTGCAGCAAACTGATAGTACAGTAATATGACATTTATGGATCAATCAAACCTTTAGGTAATTGCAGCAAACTGATTGTATAGTAATATGACATTTATAGATCAATCAAACCTATAGGTAATTGCAGCAAACTGATAGTATAGTAATATCACATTTATAGATCAATCAGTTTGCTATAGTTTCCAAATAAATAAATAGCGTATGTTGTATTACCAGGTACTAGAGCGAAGGCAGCCATGGATGCACAGTGACCAACATACCTGTAGTTCTTTGGTTGCCACCATAATCAAGCTCACAGAAACAGCAACATATATACCATTCGTGAAACTGTTTCTTTGTCCCATACTATCTCCGCAATGTCTACATTATATGGATGTTGGAGCCGTGTTCATCGGATAATTATATGTAAACGACCCACAGTGGCGATGTTGGTGTTGCTTCAGTGACCATTTCTGAATACAGAGTCCACCCGCGTGACAACGAGTTCACTTTAAAAGGTTTGGTACACGTGTTCATACAGTTATGGCCATTTATCAGTTATAACTGGTTATAAGTGGGATTATACATTCTATAAATGGGGGTTTCTTAGTACTTATAACTGGTATTTCGGGTCATAACTGTACATGTTCTCTCAACATGTCAATCTTCCAAAACGACTTTGCAGACATGGCCCATGGCCAAATCTCCCCCGACTCCGAGGAGGAATGCGTGGTTACTGATGTCTCCACTCATCCAGTGGAGCAGGCGATGGCGATGGCGGGTGCTTCACATCGTTTCTTAGGTCTATGCGATTATCATCTATACACTATACACTTAATTAATGTTAATTATCAACATAGTTACATATGCGCCTATGTATAATATATACATATATAATCATATATATAGGTGGTGCTGATGCATATAGATATATATATATACATATATATATATGTATTACATTCATATACATGGCTCTACATCAAACGTCTAGTTTTTGAAGATGTTTTGTTTTTCAGTGGTTTTTCAAAGTAGATACTGATGTCCGAAATCCTTCCCTGAGATTTAGAGCCTATGTTTTGATGCTTGAAGCCCCATGAGGACACCACGGCCGGTTCTCGAAAATGTGGATCCATGGTGATCCACATGGATTCCAATAGTCATCAATGGATCATATCTAATTCCAAATATTTCTAATGTTGGTTCAAATTGGTTATTTATATATATATAATATTATAATATATACCCTCTGGTAAACGAACATCGCGAACTGTAATAGGTAAATCAACGAACTAAATGGTCATTTTCCATAGCTATGTAATAATAGGTAAATCAACGAAGCGAACTAGCTATGGTCATGTTCCATAGCTATGTTATATTTGCTTTACAAGAGGCTAAAGCCATATTTTCCAACCTGTCCTATGGGCTTCTCACATCTTCTCCAGGAGTTGATGTTTGTTCGCTTCGACCGGCACATTCCGGGACGCATGCGGCTGGGCCATGTTACCAATGATTCGACGACAGTTAATACATATAACGACCTCACGAGGTGACCGAACCCTGGAATCATGGTTACGATTATAGGGAAATCATCCCCGTCATCCCCCAAATGGCCGAACTATTCAGGTTAGTGAATTATGATAATTGACCCAGAACTATCTGCAAAATCACCATGTTCAAATATCTTCAGATAAATCATGATAAATCATCGAGATTTTTTTTTTATGAATGGGTCATTTTCCATGGCAAGCTGTGAAGTGACAGGATGTTCCTGATTTCACAACGCAGGAAAGGATCTGGCAGAAAGGTCCCAAAGCTAACCCCTCAACAGGTTATTTGGGCCTCAAGAGTCTCTTTAAGACAGGCCATGGGGGTGCCCCTAAATGGCTGGATGGTTGCTTTCATGGAAAATCCCTCCAAAAAATGGGATGATGATGACTGGGGGGTAGCCCCATGACTTAGGAAACCACCATATGGCCTTCACGGATTTTTCTTGGATACCTATGTAGCTTGCAAGTTTGGTTCATGGCCTGGAGTCAACCTCGATCGAAGTTGTGATCCGTTGTGGGACTTTCTATAGATAGTAAGTGATTAGTGAAGATTATCAAAGTAACCATTATATAGATATTCCTAATGTTTGTTCAATTCATGATATAGATATTTTGATTAGTGAACAAAATCCTCCACAAAGTCACTACGTAAGATTGTTTTTCAATGTTTTTCATCTATAATCACTTCGGTTCCATGTTTTTTGAGGGCTCTCAAACTCATGTGGTACCTGGGATCTTTTGAATTAACTATTATATCCATAAAGTGGATTACATGTAACCCATGAGAATCTACTATTAATTGTCATTATTATTCATCCGTAATCGTTTATAAACACATGTGGAATTTGCATTATGTGTATGCCATAATGCCACAATAAAATTATGATTTCTTCGATCCAATTTGAAGTGATGGTAGATCTCCACATTCATTGATAGATAAAGTATGATAAAGTAATAACCAGAAACAAAAATGGCTGACTTCTGTACGGGATAGCGGATAGCCCCCGGAATTAGCAACTAGGCTTATGAACCACTTACGATGTCTGGGATGATCCTCCAAGTAAACATATATGGATTAATACCACAAATAAATATGGATTCTACATTGATTCTACCATAATACCCATATGCTCCATGGTGCTGGAATATTTACCTACATTTACCCCAAACATTGCCCAGATTTGTAGCTAAATATTCCAGCATCATGGTTCGCATCTGGGATAGATATGGATTACACCGCAGCGCCTAAGGACAGTGGTGCCGATCCCCGTGTCCATCTCGGGCCTTTGGGGCTGTCCTGGCTATCGGAAGGGCGGCCATGTGGAGGTGGCGCTACCCACAGTGCCGCGGAGCGGAACTGGGGAACTGGAAGTGGGATCACTTACGTATATACAATATATTATACATACTATTATATTATATTATATATACTTATATCTATTATCTATTTGTTGATTCATTAATTATAATATAGATATGTGAAGTGAGAGTATGGTTCATTGTCTGGTGTAATAGTATATTGAATATGTGTATATTTAGATACACATACGTAGATATGGTTGGCGGCTTCAAAGGTTGATAGTTTTCCATCCTACCTAAAATCATGATCCCTACCGACTACCGACTGGCAACGGCAAGACGCCTGGCGGTTGGTAAGTGAAACTGTCCGTGACAAATTCCATCCAAACCAACACGGAATTACAGAGCACTTCTAATTTGAGATGAATTCCGGAGGCACACAGCAGGTCCGAGTTGTAAATTGCTTGAGATTTCTTGTTCGGTTGGTTTCTAGCCTTGCTTTTGCGTTCCTACACCTTGCGAGTGGGGTGTATAGGTCAACAAAAATGTCGTTCCAGAGTACTTATGAAAGGCTATGCGTACTCTTATATTATACATCATATGGGTATGTCGGTGAACTCTCAAGCTCTTGGTGGTTAAATTGCAATGTTTAACACGGACACAAAGAAGTTTCAGTTTGTTGATTAGATCCCCATGTGTGTTTGGTTCAGTCTCAATGTTTCATGGCTAACATCCACATGTTTGATGGTTGCAATTCCAGTTTTTGTTGCTCAAACTGGGGGCATGTTTGTTCACCCCTGGCCTAGGTGAACTGTGAGGTGGTTGGCGAGAAAATCCCGCCACCGCTGGTGGTGGAGCTTTGGCATGTTCCTAACGCCCCCCTAAACTCATCAATACATTGATATAAACCACGTAATCTACAATCATATAATATAAATATATAATACAAGTATATATATATAATACATATATATATATATATCATATTTAGTTGGTTAAAGCATTAATTACCATGTGGGGTGGGTGTATCAATGTACGACTATTTAGTCGGATAAACCACTAATTGCTATATATATATATATGGGTAAACCACTAATTGCCAATAACTGTATAGTTAAATCGCTATAATGTGGGAAACCCAATACCGTAAATCTACCATTTTCGGATGGTTTCAATCCCGTCCATAAAGATTGTGATTTTGGGGATGGTTTATGAAATTGCGTTTATTACATTAGTATTACATTAATGGGAATTTATTGGTGGAGAATTCAGAATGGGTGTAATATACAACAAACAATTAGATTTTTGTGTTGTTCCAAAAATTGTCGATTTAACCAAATGTATGGGGATGCACCCATCAAAAAAAAAAACTTTAGATTTGCGAGTGGGAAACATAATGAACCATCCCTTTCATAGGAATTGTGCTGTGGGGGTACCCTATGTTCAGATGCACCTATACGTGGCTATGTAGTTTTATTATTATGTTTTTTTGGTTTTTTAATGTATATACTACATAGTCAACATTTATCAACAAAATGCTTCATTGATCCAACAAAATAATGCTGCTTGATGAAACATAGTTTGGAAGTCAGTTCACGAAGCCCTAACAAAGATGGTGATTGGGGCAACAAGCATAGGCAAATCAACTAACAATGAGGGATTAATTTCACCAACAATCATGGGACAGCTCAGCAACGAACATGAACCAAACCTACCAAGAAATGGCAATGGCAGCTGGGTTTCCTCAAAATGGTGAATACATCTAACAGACTGGTTTCCCTAGTTGATCTAGACCACCCATGTAGTCGAGAGGTATGCCATCCCAGGTCTGATGTCATGCTGACTCCTCTGGACAGGTCATGAGAAAATGGTATGCCCGCTGGGCCCAAGCCTACCTTTTCCCACTATTATCATTGTTATCATTGTTGGTAGATTCCATTTTACCTTAACTTCCAGGGAAAAAATGGAATATCCCGCAACAAAAAATGGCTAAACACATGCTGCGTTGGCGAGAAACAACTTGGGGAACCCAGTCAGTGGCTGGTTAATAAGCCTGGTTTATAAGTCCCAAATCAGGGTCATCCCATGATATTCCATGTATGATAAACAGTGGTTATCATGTGTATCACTCTAAATCACTGTTATTCCAAGTCTCGAAAATGACCAAACATGAATTTCCGTTGCGTGATTTCGAGGTGTTCGCCAAGCCATGTGATGAGATTCGCCCGGTCGATACACCCAATTCCGGGGTTGAATCCCTGTGGGGCCGGGGAACATCCCTCATGGATGATGTTTCCATTGAAATTACTTTCTGCTTAGTAGGGAATGGGGGAAAGATCCAATCCATGCAATAACATCATTAAACATTATCCCATTCTCACCCTCCCCGCATTTAGCACCAGTATATAGACATTTGGAGGTTTCCTAAAACGGGGGTTCCCCAAAATCATCCAGCTATTACCCATGACAAAACGGAACCCCCCATCTGTTCCTGCGTTACGAAAATGACCACCGGAGGGTCTCTCAGGACGTGAGCCAGCTCCACCTGGAGCAGCCCTTTGGCAAAATCACCCTGCGCGACATGCTGCCGCTGCTGCCGCCAGACGGCACGGTGCGCTTCTCACGGGACTACAGCGCCGCGGCTAGCACGAGTTACCTTCTGAAGTAGGGATTTAGCGAAAGATCATAGATTTATCCAACCCAAATGAGGGTTTATATATCATCGAATTTGATTAAAATTAATTTTGTTTTAACCCATGAAGAGTGATAGTAGTGGGTCTTTTGGGTAGCAATTTGGGTGGTTCAACTGAGCGAAGCCGCGATGATTGAGGATGGGATTCTATCGGCTTGACGCTAGGACCCAAGGCCATTTCTCCTAAGAAGGTCAAAAACAATCGTTTGTGGCTGTTGTGGCTAAAGGATGCTAAAGGAAGTTGCGCCGTGTCCTTCTTTGTCTATGATGTTCTAGTGGTTCCAGCCACTCTGACGACCAAAATGAAAATTGATTGGGATGCTACATGGCAAGAAGTTCTGCAGCAGATCCAGCCAACAGAGGACGACTTCGATAAGTGTTCTGCAGCAATCAGTTCTCTTCAGAATGTCTTGAGGCAAAATTGGGAGTTGTCTGATGTTGTCGAGGATATCACAACCAATGGATCCTATGCCAAAGGCACCATGCTCAAAGGTCGTTTGGAGGTTGACATTGTGGTCTTTGTGTCGGGAAGCTCGACGTTGGAGGATTGTAGGCAGTCCTTTAGGAGCTGCATCTGCAAGATGTGGACACTGGGTGATGAAGCTAGGGTTAACAGGCACTCTGTGCAATTCAGACATCCTCGCACCGGAGTTGATGTCGACCTCTTGTTCACCTACGAGCTTGATGCCAGATCTGGTCTGGAGGTCTTCCTCAAGCGAAGGGAGTTTCAACCGCAGTGGTCTGGGAAGCGCAAGCGCCGCAGAAACCTCACAGACTTCGACATGCTTCGGGACTCTTCATCAAGTGTGGCTGAGCATCAAGTGCAGCTGATCAAGCATGCTGGTCGACAGGCCATCTCCTTGATTCAGCTTGCGAAGGCTTTGAAGGCTCGCTTCATGGATGCAACTCACACCTACTTGCCCTCCTACGTGGTAGAAGTCTTGGCTTTGGAGTACATGCAGGAGATGCGTGTGTTTGATTTTGATGAGGGTTTGCAATACATCTTCAGCCAACTCAGTGACCTTGAGTCAGATTTTGTCTTTCATCTTTGCTCCGACGCAGCGCGGGCTGGAATCACCAGCGCGGATGTGGAGAGTTATTGGCGAGGACACAAGCAATGGTCAGCAGGTGCGGGATTGAAACTTTACCAAGAAGTGCTGAGAACACCAATGTTGACCTTTGTTGGGTCAACGCTGGTTGGGCAGCTTCCATCTAATGATTTTGTTTTGTCGGCTACAAATGGGCGAACATACTACCCACCCAATCAAAGTAGATCCAAAAGCTCAGGACATCCCTACCACGCAAGTCCAGACATTCCAGGTTTGTTCCAGGTTCCGCCCTGCAAGGTGCCGTGGTTCCAGATCCTGTAAATCCCCTGCACAACATAGCAACTATGCTGAAAGAGATGCAAGCGGATCCTCAGCAGGCTGTGGAGCAATGTTGAGATATGATTTGATGGGTCCTGAGGTCCCGTGCAGGTGGTGTGACAGAAGAGATGAACGGGGTCAATGTGCACAGCTTCTTGTGATTTCTTGTCCATTTTAAGATATTTTAAGTACGTATGTTTATCTTCCACCCCTCAGATTTTTTGAGATCGTAGCATTCTACTGACGTGTCAGCACGCCTCGCCTGCCAGCTCCAGATTGGCGTGTAGCACAACGCACTTCAGACAAAAAGAAGCGGGCTCGCGGCTCAAGATGAACGTGTTTTGAAGTCCAGTGCCCATTTTGTGTATGATTGAGTTGACCCATCGGTTTTTGTCCTTATAGAGCACAGGACAGCGGACGAGATGACTGGCGATTTTGGTGATGCAGCCCCACCCTGCATTGCTAATTAGTAGGCATCACAATCTCGTGCACATGGGGTCGCTGGGATTTCAAACCACCCGTTTGATTATCAATGCTTTGCTTTTATGCTTGGTGGTTGGTTATATTGCCGTATGCTGGTTGCCCGCTCCATGCTTGATCAATCGACATCAATTGTTGAATCCATTTGGATCCAGTTGGGGAGTTCCTGATGGCTGGGGGTACCACAAAATAGATTGTTATAATATAATATACATATATCATCATGTTATATATATAATTTATACATATTTATATTGGAAATCCTATGAAAAATGGATGAGGCTGGGGGTACCCCCAGGAAACCTCCATTTGTTCTTGGGTGAAACCATGGGCTGAGGCATGGACGAAGAGGTCATTACCTGTGTCATGGCTGTGAGTGGCAGGTCAGATGGAGTTGCCACAAGAATTATCAATGGTTATTGATGATATGTTGATATATATATATATGTATGTTGATATTATATATATATATATGCATGAATATATATATATACACATAGTTACACATATATATAATTATATATATACATATATTTTAATTATTATTATATATACATATAGTTATATATGATTATATATATATATGTATAATTCTACCTATACTAATATATACAGATAATAATCATAATAGTAAAATAGTGATAACAATAATATCATGATAATGACAATGATAATGGCAATGTGAAAAATGATAATGATATGTGATTCTGATACAATGATCTTAAATTGTAAACCCAACAATATGATGCAATTATTATAAATTATTGTAGTGGGTAAGCCCAATATATATATATATGAAATTATATGAACATGGATCAACCTAGGTTTGGCAGGTTCATGTTTCTTTCCTTTTCACAAATGCGAACATAGACCAATCAGATAGACACAAGCTTTTGCAGGGTATCTAAGGTTGTAAGTGGGTTGATAACCGATGGTTTTACTGTAGTGTTTTTGAGTGGCTGTACTCATAAATCAACAAGTTGGACACACCTAATTATTGTGAACGTTCGTGATCATGTCCCCAAGTAGAACAACTAATATGGTCAAAAGTATGTCAAAGTTAGTAGTGGTTTTCCACGTTTTGCTGGCATGGCATATCCAGGGAGCGGTTGGGAAGTGGAATGTAATGTCTGCATGTTTCAGTTGGATATTTCTTAGGGTGAATGTTGCTTCACTTTCGGGTCAAATGGGCAAACAACCGCTTTAAAAAAAGGACGGGCGAATGTTGCTTCACTTTCGGGTCAAGTGGGCAAACAACCGCAAAACAAAAAGGACTACAGTGACTACACACAGCCTTTAAAGGGCTGTTTTCATTTATCCCCCTTATATTACCCCCAGAAACCATGGTTTAGTAAATTGATCATGAACGGGTGATGGGATCATTTGAGCCATGAAACAAATACTTCTGTGTTGATGGGCTACATCACGACATCACCAATTTTGGGGGCCCAAGAGCCACCCTATGGACACCGTATTCTTGGAACGGTTTTTCAGGATCCCATTCTTTCAACCAGCTGAGCCCCCGGCCAGGCTACGATCCCAAAGCCTTGGGAGAAGTGCCGCTGCCTCACGACTGGCAAGATCCCAATTTCAATCACCGGGGCGGTCGCGCCGCGGTTGAACAAACGGGAACGGGAATGGGGAAGATGATCGAGGGTGTTTATGACGTCACGGGTGCAGTTGGATGATGTTGGGATGTGTTTTCAATATGTACTATCATTCGTCATTTGTTCAATATACATATACAGTGTATAATATATATATATCATAATTAATAATAATATAATAATAATAGTGATAATAATGATATATTTTAAATTATATAGTTGCATATATATATATACATATGTATACATTTGTATGCATATGCTGATGTTCATGTATGTATATATATATAATATGCAAATTAAATGAATATGTAAATATATGCGGTCTTTGAGGGCAAAGGCCGATACACTGATTTAATTCAGCAACTGCTCAACATCCTGTGTCTTTATTTTCTAGGTTGTTTGATTGTTGACAGTTTATTGAAGCATCCGACGACACATTGTTTGCTAAGACACATTGCCGTCCGGAGACATCATCCGTAGCAATTAAGGATATCACCTCACGTACACTGGTTTCTGGCCCAAACAGATGCTTGGCAGCACGGCAACCAGGCTTGCTGAGGCAAGTTCCCTTGTGTGTGTGTTTTTTTGGTCAATTCCTGACTTGCTTGGTATAGTCAAGTGATATATTTACATATTTGTGGGTTATGACTGACTGACGACGATTTTAAGAGTCCCTGTTATTTTTTCGGACGCACCCAGCTGATGTCAACTACCGGGATATATCAGGTCCCCTGATATGACCATGATTTTGGGAAATACCATCTGGTTATTTAACATAGCCATGGAAAATCACCATGTTTAATAGGTAAACCATCTATAAATGGGCCATCTATACCATGGCGAACTGTTAGTCATAACCAGAGGGTATATTCGATTTTTTTTGTTTCCTAAAATAAATCACTTCGCCATAATTCCCAATAATTGTCGGTTAAAGTTCCCAGAACATGTGGTTGAACGATTCCACCCTATCAATGGACATATACCAGAAAATGGTTAACCCCCTATGGTTTCTTAGATGTGGTTAAAATTACCAAGACCAGAAATTCCTGGCAGCCGCCACCCAGGACTACTCGATCATAGCGGCTACCCCACTTTTCTCAGAGAGCCGTCCAAGATGATGAATGGAACCAGCATCCTTGAGGAATTTATAGCAACACTTAAAGATGATAAACAGTTGGAACATATCCTACTCAGATACTGGCAGTGTTACTATTATATATGTACATAAATATATAGAATAATAATGATAATAACAATGCAACATATATATATATATATATGTTATTGTGTTAACTTTTCAGAAGTTTTCGGGGTTATTGCAAGCAAAAACCACCCGTAAATCCCCAGGTCCGGCGCTGGGCCAAATCAACCCACACGACATGACATAGCTTGTGTTTCAACCCTGCGCAACCTTTGTCACAGACGTCAAGCGAAGAAGCTGAGACAAGGAAAAGAACTGCGTGTGGTGCAGCAAAAAATGCTCCAAGTGTAGGTAGATAACAGCCACAAGCGTGGAGAACTGTGTGTTTTTGCCATCTTTGACCGTCTTTTACGCCGGTATTTCGCCAATTTCCCGTCCTTATATGTGGCATTTTTTTGCCTGACCTCCACGTTCTGGCTGAACAACCCAAAGTCAACTCCTGCATTAACAAACCCATCATCAGCCATCAAGTGGATCTGGGTTCCTGCAAAGCTAGGCTATCGATACATCCTCCAGTTTATTGGATTTTTAGGAAAGAAAGAAAGATGATAAACCATTGATTTTTGGGAGTAGTTTATGAAGTGGGCAAAGCTATGCGCCCAGCGCTTCGTGTCATGGCAAATCACATTCCTGAGGACCATTCTGGCAACTGATGCCTCCAGCAATCTGTTGGGGCTGCGAATGGGGGACACTGGTGTTTATTGAGAGATTGATCTTAAAATATCTCAACATGATCTACTGTAAACATGCATGATTTAATAGATATGTATGTATTTCTGCATACATATGTGATCATATGCATATATACATATGTACAGATATGTACTCTACATACTGTATATGCTCCTGCCGCCCAGCAACCCCGTATACGCCGTATCCCACATGTGGGTGGCCTGGCCAGATACCTTCATACAGGGCGTGGGAGTTACACCCTGCATACAGCCTACATGTTGCCAATATGCCCTAACCATGACCACCAGGAGGGGGGGTTGCTGCAGGGACGCCAGCTATGGCCATTCTCCGCAACGACAACAGGCAACAGTGGGAGGATTGTGGAAACCGATGTTCAAAGCTGAATCCTACATTTGGGCTTGTCTGAAAATTAGCATTCAATTTTTATCATGATTCAACCATCTCAAGTAGTGACTGGCTATAGTTACCAATGAAGAATGGATTTGGGATGATTTTTGGGTGTGCCTGAAATGTGGTATCCCCTCCAAATGACTTAATTTTCATTGGGACAATGATGGATAATGACTATATACAATCCATTTGAATTTGGGATAGCCTATTTTCAGAGAAACCCATTTGGACCTCAGTGTGGTTCGAAGTTTGAATGTAGAAAAATGATGAAACATGAATCAGGTGAGAAAGTTGTTTGAACTGCTCTGTAGTTTTCTGAACATAAACGACATGGTTTAAACACGGCAAACCCGAAAGCATCCACGCAGGTGTGAACATGCGGATGTCCACGGAGGGAAAAGGTGACATGTAAATGGAAACACTGGTGTCTCCATGAGAAAGTGTATGACTTGGCGTCATGACCAGTCCGCAGTTGCACTCACAGCCATTTGGTGGTTTCAGAAGTTTCATATTATATTTTATATATACACATGATATATATATATATATATGTACACACATGATTATATATATATATGTATATATTATATATATTATATTATATTATATTATATTTTATTACATTATATTATATTATATTTATTATATTATATTTATTATATTATATTTATTATATTTTATTTATTATGTTTTATTTATTATATTATATATTATATTATATATTATATTATATATTAAATTATATATTATATTATATATTATATTATATATTACATTATATATTATATTATATATATTATCTTATATATTATATATTATAATTATATAATATATGATAATTATATTATATATTATATTATATATTATATTATATATATTATATTATATATTATATTACATATTATTATGTTATATTATTTGAATATTATATTATATTATGTTATATTATATTATATTATATTATATTATTTTATATTATATATACATATATATATATATATTATTGTATTCCGTAAGAGCTGTAGCCGTTCATTGCGATTCTGGTGTGTGTCCCCACTTGACATGTTTGCTTTGACGATGGATTGAAGTGACCAAAAGATGGAAAGGAGCAAGCAGGACAGGGTAACAACTAATTGAGCCGTGGCCAACCAACGGTGATTGGTTTTTGTTTCTTTATGACATGTGTCACTTGAACCCTGCAGCTTTAGACGCCATGTGCAGTGGCTGTCCTGTCCAACAGTCAAGTGATGGCTCTGCTGTGTCGTCCCATCTTTGGCTCACAGTATAAGATCGGAAGATTGGAATCTGTCTCAGCTTTGCTAAGAATCAGCAGTATCAGCCATATGCATGTGTTGATACGTGTTAGACATGGGTCAAAAAGAAAAGCACTCTCGTTCTGGGAATTCTAGCAATTCTCACGACTGAATATGCAGAATGCATCAAGTAGATTCAGCAAGCCATCAAATCCAGCCATGTAAGCATGTGAGTGACCCCACTTATGGGTGTACTTGCTCAGCATTGATGACTATATTGCACAACGTTCTTCAAACATCAACTGCTCACTCCAGCCATTTGAGTTTTTGCAGCCGCGAAGAGCGCGGGCGCAGCCGACTACCACGCACAAAGTGTGTGGGAGCCGGTCTTCCCCATGATCAATGCTTACAGTCAGCTGGAGCCTTAATCCTAGATCCTATGTTGTATCTTCCCCATGATCTCATTGAAGATCTTGAAGAACCTGGGTAGATTTGCCCAGCGATGGAAGAAATCTGACGTTTTACACCCCCAAAAACATGGTTTTGGACGATGATTCGACGATGATACGTAGTTTAGGTTGGACTTGTGAGGAAGTTGAGTTGGCAGCTGGAGCCATCACTACCTTGACAGTCCTGACGTGGGTACGGCTATGACGAGGCTACAAGTCGCAAGAGCTCAGGTAACCATACTTACTAGGAAGTCTCGTCCCCGGAACAAAATACACTTCTTTCCTTATTTTGATGTATATTGTAATATAAATAGCAAGGGGTCAAGGGCGCATCTCTGCCAGATGCATCCAGATGCCAGTCGTGTCACATTCACAAGGATTCACCAGTGATAGGTTCGATCATCCAAAGACTGCTCTGTCGGTTTACATAGCCATAGAGCCAGAAGTCATGGCACCGCAAGTTGACCCATAGATGCAACACACATTTATATTAATGTGTATGTATATATTATATTATATATATATTATACATTATGTGTATATATATACACACCTGTGTACGTATACGTATGTGTATATATTATAGACTGTTATATATGCATAAGTATACACTATAAAAAATTATACATACATATATTGTATATATATACATGTATATATTATATTCACATAAGTTGGTATACCGGTATTTTTTCAACAAAAGGTTATGAACCCCCAGCCCACCAGATGGTTGATTTTTCCGATTTTTTTTGTGCTGCCGTTCCCATGGTGCCCAGGCAGCAATGTGGAAAAAGGCAACCGCCAGGGATCCCGAAGATGGCTCCAGGGATCCCCAAAACCATGGGTTGCTTTAAATGACCATAGAAATAGTGGGATCTAATGGGATTTAATGGGATTTATGGTGGTTTAATGGGATCTAATGGGATTTACCCTCTGGTAATGACTAACATAGCTATTGAAAATGGCCATAGAAATAGTGGATTTACCCATGAAAAATGGTGGTTTTCCATAGTTATGTAAACGTTTACCAGAGGGTACTAAAATTCTTTGATTTTAGGTGATCTGGGAGAGCCCCCAAAATTGCGGAAACCTCCATGTGTTATTATGTATGTTGAACATAGTGCAGAAGAATGTATTGCTCTTGAACTCTTCTTTTTTTTTGTTCGATGGTCGGTCGGCTAGGTGCAATCGATTTCGATTAACTTGGTATATATCCTTGGGTAAGTCACAGCGAAACTGGCAAGCCTGGTGCCCTTTAGGAAATCATCTCAAAATAGATGTTTTTGATTTCCAGTTCTATGTTTGTTCAGTCTGTTCCATCGATGTCCTTTCTTCACTGGGTTTTTCAAGATGTTTGGACAGATAATGCATGTCGCTATTGTTTGCAACCATGATGTCTAGAGGCAAAGTATATACCCAAACTGTTGCATCCTTCTGCTGATTGTGCAATCCCCAAGAGAATCTCCCCGAAAGATTAAAAAAGTATCAGGAAAGCACAAGCAAAGGCAAAATCAGGTTGGTGGTTTGGAACATGGCTTTTATTTTCCCATATATTGGGAATCATAATCCCAACTGACTTTCATATTTTTCAGAGGGGTTGAAACCACCAAGAGAATGATTAACATGTGTTTCTTTCACAGAGAGCCAACACTCTCATACTTGTTTGCAATGAATAACAAAAGCACGGATTAGCAAAATGATGTTCAAAACGATGATGGCTAGAGTTTATGGAGAACACAAAACAACAATATGCGTGGCATGGAAATGGAAGTCCCACAGAAATCGTTATTGATCAGTGGATAGACCCTGGTTGGGGTTGATACATTCATGTTTTATATATATATATATTTGGTTATCCTGGAGTAGATTGAATATGGCCATGTCAAAGATCATACTTCAGGATGAATATATGTATATATATATAATTAATTATATATATATATATAATGATATAATACGATATAAATATGTATATATATATACAGTATATAAAAAATATTTATGTTTGCTGTAAATTGCATAGTATATCATCAAAGAAACAAGAAATCTTTGTCCACCATGACCTCGCTGGCACCTCACTATGATTGGATGCCGAGAAGCTCGACTTATTTTGATCTGAATTATGATTGGCTTATATATACCTAGTAAAAGTAGTTAAGCGAGTTCTAGCCCATGTTTTTTCCCCATGTTTTTGCCCAGCTGGTTTATGAAATATGTACATCACTACGTTTACCCTATTGTTGTTGGATGTGTGCACCACTTATATCCTGCGTATGTTTGTTGCCATATTTCTCTGCAGGAAGCCCTGTTACAAGTTGGTCTACATGTCTAGAGTACCCTTGGAAGGGCATATTGTGGAAAAAAACACATGATCATTTCGATCCCCATTTAGCAAACAAATCAATGACCTAAGTAAATAAGGGTAAAATTCTCAGGGTGCACTATGTGGTCATCAATGTTCATGTTTGTTCATCTAAAAAAAATGTTCATTTTAATCCCCAGAATCCATTGATAATGGTGGGATTAATATATGTTCCATTATATGTTCCACATATCATTCTGGGTTTTATCATGGGTACCATTTTCCTGAAAATTCCACCATTATATCTGATTTTCAGGGATCTCTTAATGGTACCACCTTAAGTACCACCGTCCGACCATGCTAAGGCGAGGAGCGACGACGAACCGAGTCCATCACCAGAGAGAAACCCTGGGAGGAGGTGGCTTAAATCGCCAGCCATCAGTTTTTGTCATGAAAAATGATGGAAACATGATGGATGCATGGTGGAATGATGGAAAAAATGGTGGAAAAATGCTGATTTCATCCTGAAGAATGGTGGGAAAATGGATGAACATGTATGAAAATGGTGGTTTCATCCTGAAGAATGCGGGTTTTACCATCAAACATGGAGGTTGTTCAGCCAAGAAAAAGTAGATGCGTCCATCAGAACTGGGGTTCACCCGCAAACATGAAGCTCGCAGCGCACGTTTTGAAATTGTGAAGTTGAGGGACGTTTTTCAACAATAACAACCATATTAACAAACCATGGGGAGGTTTGCAGTATACCATCTGGGGACCTGCAGAGTCCATGGCAATCAATGTAGAGGAATTGTCCTGTAGCAAACTGGTCATTTTCCATTGCGATGTTTCATACCCGGAGTGTATACACGGAGTGTATACAGTACACGTTCTCATGGAATGTGAAGAGATTCGCTCACAAAGATTGGCATGATTGGCATTTCACCTGCACCGATTGTGAATTAGACCCACACAATGCTGGTTGTTGATCGGGATTCCAGTATTGAAATTAGTCTGATAGCCTTCATAGGTAATCTACCCTGACAGAGGAGATTAATTTATATTCATGTACGGATTATTTTGCCAGTCACAAACATGAGATTTCCCATCGCATAACATATCTTAACACTTCCCCGAACTTCCATGCACTTCCAAAAAAGACATGACTACTCAACCACTCTCCAGCAAAAGATGGCTTTTGAAAAAGGTCCGTCTATTGGTGTTTGGTAGGTGCACTACACCAATCTACGGTGCCCTTCATTTATAAATTGATTCAGCCAGATCCTCCAGCCGCCGTAGACCAGATCCTCCAGCCATCCATGGAATTGGGACGCGACGACCCCCGGAGGCTTTGACTGGCAGGGGACGCTTATCCTCTCCTGCGGGGCCTGTGGGGATGCTTGAGTCAGCGCAACGGCGCAACGGTCAGTTGAAGACCTTTTCATGCGAGTAGCTGTGAGATGTTTCCAGTGCTCAATCCTGAGATTTTGATGGCTTTTGCACATTTGCCACATTTGCCACATTGTTATGAGACAATCATCCACCAATTGTCAGCGATTTTCCATCACTTTCCATTTATCAGTACTCGTATGTGTTTGGACCCAAGAAACTGACTACTAATATGGACCAAACCTGTGATGCAGAGCGTTTTGGGGTCCTCATGGGTCCTCTTGAAACAATGAGCATTGGTCGTACATGGTGGCGCCCAAGAAATTGGGATTGGGGTTTAACGATGTTTAACGGTTTAACTGATCCTATACTGATCCTCTTCCCCTTTCATAAACAGCCCCAGAGATTCTGGTTTAGAACTGGATTTGCCATTTTTTGGAGCTGCATCACGTGAATCATGAGTGGGTAACAGTGGGTAGCCTAGGCAATCCCCCAGTGGTTTATAAGATGTTATAAGTTATAAGTAAGCCATTTACGCCTGGGATCCAAGTAGCTTTCCACTGAGGCCAATTTGGGGAGGTCGAACAGCTCCGGGGAAAAAATGGACTTAGGCAAGGTATCCGGGAGACAGAAAATCCCAATGTATCCGGTGTGGGTCATGTGGAAATGTTTAAAAGCTGAATACGTAAATTGAATTGTCAAAAATCGGAGGTACCATGAGGTACACATAGTTAGCGAACCATCCTCGTAAGGCATGGCTGAGTACAAGGAAAAGTGGTGAGATGCTTTGGTGTTTGTATGTGATGTGTAGGGACAATAGCCACAATAGCCATCCGTAAATCATTGTATTACCATGTATTACCCTGTTTCAACGTATTCGAAATATTGCTTGAAACAAACTCTGCCCAGAAATTGGTCAACTGGACGCCTCAACATTGCCAATATGTCAAGGAAGCATCAAACCTTCAGTAGAAACATATCATAGCAATATATATATATACACTGTCATTCTGTTGCATGTCGAGGAAGCGGCTGTGCAACCAACAAATATATGTGTATATTATCATATTATCATATAACATATGTGTTCATACCTACATGGATAGATATACATATACCACCAATATTGTATAAACATTGGAGGCTCACCACAAGCATTGAGGTTTCAGGTAGTGGTACGTGCTCGACGTGCCAGGTAGCGGAAGTTTGCTCTTGGAGGAGATTCTTTTTGGGGGGCCAGGTCTGATGGAGGTAGCTGAAGATGATGTTGGGCATGCGGAAACTCACCCTCATAGCTTGAGGGTTAAGCGTCAAAAATGAGGATATGATCGATCAATGATGGTGGTGATGGCGATGACTGAGGATCGACAACTGATAGTTGATGAATCGCATTTTTTGATTCAATGACGGAATTGATGAAATCGATGCAAGTGAGATGGGTGAGATTGATGACACTGCAGGCAAGGATTGTTGTGCGAGGATGGTGTTGAAACTGTTGGTGAGCCTGTTCTAGTTGTCCTAATCATAACTCAGAACTTTTAAACAGCAAAAACTGTCTTTTTTGACCAGCTGAACTCAGCTCTCGTTTCCATGATAGAATCAGCACTTCAAGGATCCAACTGTTTGCCAAACATGCTAGATCTGCTACATTCGGCTATTTGTGTTGTACAAAGGTTCAGTTTGTGATAGCTGGGTTTCTACAAGGCAACATTTGGGGAAACTGTCAAAATGTCAAGCTACCATGGAAAGGCATTCGAGTTCCCATACGGACTTGCGACCTGGCATCGTGTTGAAACCGGGTTGCATGTTTAAGCGCATATGTATATATATATTATTAATTATTATTATATATCTTCTATATATCATTAGATATCTTCATCCTTCAATTTATCGCGATCTGAATTGAACGCCCAGTATCCATTTTGTTTGAAATTGTATGCCTTTGTTTGTTGGTTAAACCCTTGCTCTACACGTGTCAACTCCCATTGTTAATGTTTCAACCCACATTTTTGCCAGGTGAATTGTGCAGTCACAATTTTGGTTGGTTAAATGCTAAATGCTAATGTTGATCCAAAAAGAGAGGTCAACCACATGCGGTTTGCAGCGCTTTGCAGTGTCAGATCCGCATGTTGATGACTGAAATCAATCTCAAATCATGAAAACATGTTTCAAATCATTAATGACATCTTTCTCACATCATGATAAATCTTGGGGATTTCTCCAATTAATGACTTAAATGCGAGCGAAATCCCCCATGTTTGCCGGGTCAATCCATGGCTGTTTTTTTTCCCAGTGAATCCATGGCCATGGCGTTTTTCGCGCAGGACATCAGACTGACCCGGCGACAAAAGCTGCTGTTGATCCTCGAAGAGTCTCTCGCAACCCATGGGATCATCCCACAAGTGGAAGTGGTTCATAACCATAGTTCGATATAGTTAGATTTAATGATAAGTGGAGGAACTAACCATAGTTAGATGTAGTTGGATAATGTTGGATATATTTCATCCACTCGTAGATGGGTTACAAACTCTAGAGATGTTTTTTTTTATTAACTATATAATAGTTATAATCTTAGTAAATGGATCATGGAACGGATCGTATGTGGCAACCATAGAATCACCACGAAGCGGACTTGCGATCAACAGACCACTTTCTGATTGGGGTGATCCTCCATAGCTGGGAGAGTTGGGATTTCCTTGGGATTTAACCATCTAAAACTATGACAATAGAGCTTTGAAAATGGAATTTCTATAAATATTTATAGTTAATTCTCCCATTTAGCCATCTATAGATAGTTATAGATGTTTGAAATATATGATTTAGATTAAACATCTAAAATTATGTTTTAAAGTTGTGTTTTGAATGTTTTATAAATAGATCATGGATGTTGTATTACGCATTTGCGGCGATTCAAGCAGCAGTCAATGGGGATATGTATGTACATAATATGTATTTATATATGTATGTAATGTAATGTAATGTAATGGAATGGAATGGAATGGAATGGAATGGAATGGAATGGTATGTAATGGTATGTAATGGTATGTAATGGTATGTATGTGTATGTATTGTAATGGTTTGTATGTATGTGTATGTATGTATGATTATGTATGTACGTATGTAGGTAAGTAAGTAAGTAAGTAAGTAAGTATGTATGTATGTATGTAATGTATGTAATGTATGTATGTATGTATGTATGTATGTATGTATGTATGTCAATGCAATGTAATGTAATGTTATGTTATGATATGTTATGATATGTTATGATATGTTTTGTTTTGTTGTGTTATGTAATGTAATGTAATGTTATGTATGTACGTATGTAATGTAATGTAATGTGATGTGATGTGATGTGATGGGATGTGATGTGATGTATTGTATTGTATTGTACTGTATTGTATTGTATTGTAATGTATGTATGTATGCATGTATGCATGCATACATGCATACATGCATACATACATCCATACATCCATACATACATAGATACATACATACATACATACAAACATACAAACATACAAACATACAAACATACAAACAAACAAACATATATACATACATACATACATACATACACACATACACACACATACACACATACACACATACACACATACACACATACACACATACACACATACACACATATATACATACACACATACACACACATACATACATACATACACACATACATACACACATACACACATACACACATACACACACATACACACATACACACACATACACACATACACACATACAACACCTACACACCAATATACATACACACCTAATCACACCATACACACATACATACATACTACATCACATACATACATACATACACACATACCTACACACATACACACACACATACACAAATACACACATACACACATACACACATACACACATACACACATACACACATACACACATACACACATACATACATACATACATACATACATACATACATACATACATACATACATACATACATACATACATACATACATACTACATACATACATACATACATACATACATACATACATACATACATACATACATACATACATACATACATACATACATACATACATACATACATACATACATACATACATACACACATACAACATACATACATACATACATACATACATACATACATACATACATACATACATACATACATACATACATACATACATACATACATACATACACACCTACACACATACAGACATACATACATACATACATACACACATACATACATACTACATACATACTACATACCCCATACACACTACACACATACAACACATCTACACACATCCACACATACAACACATACACACACACACATACACACATACACACACCCCTACATACACACATACTACAAACACACATACACACCCACATACACACACTACACACACATCCACACATACACACATACACACATACACACCTACCTACTACGATACATACTAAGACATACCTACATACATACATACATACATACACACTACACACATACACACATACACACTATACACACATACATACACATACACACATACACACACATACATACACACATACACACATACACACATTACACACATACACACATACACACACATACACACATACACACATACACACATACACACATACACACATACACACATACACACATACACACATACACACATACACACATACACACATACACACATACACACATACACACATATACATACAGACATACACACATATATACATACACACATATATACATACACACATACACACACATACACACATACACACATACACACATACACACATACATACACACATACACACATACACACATACACACATACACACATACACACATACATAATGAAAATTTAGCTTGATACAGCATGGATGTACAGGATATTATGTAAATATATACATATACACACACATGATATCCAACTCAGTTCACAGGCCACATAAATGACATTTGGGTGTGTCTGGAGGTGCGACGGCCAGGAATCGTTTTTATCATTTCATAGAAGTCATATCCATCGACTGTAAACTACCGGAGAAAGCCAGAAGGTCTATTGAAATAAATTCATGGTTAATGATGGTTCATGATGGTTAGAAATGGTTAATGATGGTTACTGCTGGTTGATACTAATGATTCTTATACCATGTTGGCTATTTGAACTAAATGTTTGGCTTTGTTGAGGGGCTGTATTTGAAAGGATTTGAAACATTTGAAACCTGCATGCATCCTGTCATGACCCGTGCCTAGGCCTTCATATAGCCTGACGGCACGTATCATTTCGTGCCCATCGGGGGGGTCGATTGCTAGTCCGATGAAGTCACAACAAGTCACTCCAGGTATACATAGATATCAATAGTACATATAATATAGTCTGGGTAAATTGTAACGACCTCACTGCGACCGAACCCTGGAATGATGGTTAGTATAGGGAAATATACCCATAGCTGGCCTTATTTCAGTTCAGTGAATATGTTTAATTTACCCAAATATATTGTATAATGGAGAATAGGATCTCTACAAGTAATTATAACATATTGTAACTTGTAACTACATACATTTAGATAGGCACAGGCAGACACATTCACACATTTCTTACAGTGCTGCAGATATATAGCCGACCTCCAGAGATGGCAAAACACTGCATAGAGAGGACCATACTCAGGAATTGCGACTGGTATTGCGTTCAGCTCCTTTTTGTGGATTTGAAAGGATCTTTGGCTGCGCACGAATTAAGCCTTACTATCCCTTAGGTGTGGTTCATCCACAGTTTTGTTTGCTTCTTTCTTGTTGTTAACACATGTCTTCTCTTCAAACTCCCATATGATCTCTCATGATGTTTGTGTTTTATATTTATATATATATAATATTTATAAATATATTCCTCAATCGACACGCTTTTCGATGGTGTTTGGACCACCCGTTCGATAGAGGTATTTCATGTTGCTGACGATCTGTGGGACCATTTGTTTTTTCATTCTGGAGGCGGGGCGAACTCGGCCGGCCTGGGAAGTGAAACAGCTGGGCTGCAAGCCTTCAATTCCCCATGGGCAACAGGGAAATAATTATTCAGATTTTCCATTCCCAGATTGAACTACCGAGTCGTACACAATCTGGATATGATACAACAGCCTTAAACGACTTCAATAAATGATATACAATTGGTCCTGCTGTTGGATTGATTAAAGACTTATCTAGTCTGAGTTGCGGCACGTTGGCGTTGGCTGCTATGGGTCGGTTTCAATTATTGATTTCTGAGATTTGGTGTTGTCATGGTTTGTGCCTGCTGGTTGGCACGAGTAGCAACCCAAGTCTCCCCAATATGTTCTGATCCTCATTTCTGGGACTGTTATATATTCTGTTTGTGTTTGTGGTGGGTGTAATCCCATTGACTCCATTGACCTTGAGCCGGTCATCGTTTTCAAATCACAATTTCCATCAGAATGTTGCCCTCCATTAAAACGGACAGGGATCCCTGCAGCTTACAAGGCAGAGCCGGATCTGGCAGATTGGGAAGGTGCAAGCGCCATGCAACCGGATGAATCGGGGTATGGCAACGGTAAGTCATGGGGGATCCCAAAGTCACCGTTTCAAGATTAAAATTGCCTAATTTGGGATGATTTGAGGGTCGCCCCCATTTTAGGAAACATCCATTTATATATATATATATGTATATATATATATATGATTTTGTAATTATATATATATATATATATATGTATTCACAATATGATATGATAATATAATATGCAGGACATGTTTTACATATATAATTACATTATGGTATCTTTAAGAGTTTCCCATTCTTGGTGGTATTTCCCAGCCCACTTGGAAAGATAATTTAGATATTGATATTATTCTTGAGAGATGATGTCAAAATCTAGGTTCAGAAGATATTGCCGGAAAAAGGCCTCCCATTGGCGACCCTGTCAAATATCCTCCCATTGGGCAGCCCTTTGGGGGTGCTGGTATATATATATATATGTATTCAATTATAAATACATGCGTCGTTTTATCCCCATTCTTTAGCCCAGTATTCCATGATCCCCTGTGGAGGTTGGTATGTGCTGGAAGTCATCAGCACGGCGATTTTTACCATCGAGTGACCACGGCCATGGCCGAGCCCTTGATGGAATCATGTGGTGATTTCCTGAAATAGATAAATAGGGTACCCCCAGTCATCATCCATTTTTAATATCTTTTACTGGTATTTTCCAGTATTTTTATCAATCCATTTGGGGATACCCTCCATTTATGGAAACCCTCCATTCGGGTGATATTCTGTGTTTTTGTGGTCCCCAAGTTTGAGGAAACACCCAGTATAGAACTATGGCTGCAAATAATTCCATTACCACCACAACTTTAAGTGGGATACCGAAAAAAAGAAAAGTCTTTTTTTTCAAAACACTGCAAACATCAGCCCTCCATAACCTCTCTGAAAGAAAAATGGGCGCTCAGCCCGGTGGCCAACTTGGCCAAGTTCACGGGTCCAGATGATGCCAAAACCATGGCAAAACACGGCAAAAAAACAGTTTGTTACAGGGGGTTATACTCTACCATACTGCACCCTTAATGTATCAGGGTCTCTCATCATCAATGAATGAACTGCGGGACATTCATTTTCACGATTTTAGCCACCCGTACCTGTAGGAGAATTCCATGATCCCCATGAATCACCAGGTACCTCCTCCGCTTCCTGGTGTGTAATGCCTTTGGCAGCCCTACACACCTGGAGTTTTTGAGGACGTTGCAAAGCCGGGCGGGCCATTGGGCCATTGGGGAACATTGAATTAGGCCTGAATGAATGGGATTTGGGGGTCTCCTATTCTTGGACGAAGCCCAGAAACCTGGATTTTATTCATGTTTGTGTTGTCGACTGACTGTCGATTTCAAGTTTCTGTTTTAGAATGATGTTGGAACATTGGGACTTAGATGGATCAAGTTATGGTGTATTGGTGTATTTGTGAATCAGAACGGCCCCACATAAAAGGGGCAGACGTTGACACGCCCGACCTCAAACCTGAACTATCCAGGAATTTGAGGGCAAACGGGTCATGCTACTAGCGGCAGGGCGCAGGTCTTTCACTGGCCTCCGGTTAGAGAGCATATAATTATAGAAGGAAGGTTGTTCATGGTAGTTGCGCACCAATGTAACGCCCCTCTGCTTTAAACATGTTATAACAGAACCATTCTTGAAATAGATGTGCGGCCAGTTTGAACCACTCTATCAGCCACTTTGCACCTTTTTCTAAAATTGTAGCGGCTCACAAACAATAGAAAGACGTGTGCTCGATTCATTTGATACCATTGTGTTTTTTTTATCATCCATCCGTGGCCATCACTTGCTAAAATTAAATGCTTCAGCCTCCAAGTTGAACAACTGGGTAATGGTGGCCTTCGTATGTTTTCTCGTGCTGTTAAAAGCGCACTACCTCCTGGTTGATATGGTAACATCTGATGTGATATCACCCAACATGAACTGAGCCAACCTTGGAGGACTCCCATGAATGTGCTGGATGTTCCTTGGTCAATCTTTGAGAACGGGAATGTTTTCGGGGATCCACAAGGGCGAGATGGAACAAGCCACTGGAACTGGACACATGCCGCAAACATGGTAATTAAACATGACCAACGGACAGAAAACAGGAGGGGCTACCACCAGTATGAGTCCCTCACCTTTGGCCAAGCGCATTCCAAAGTTGAGAGCAAATCACTCATGAGTTGGGTGGTCACCCACTTCACTAAAGCTGTTCAAGATTTGAGTAGTTTCCTCTCGTAGGTTTCCTGGGTGTTTGCTTTGACCTGTCAACTTTGTCCGTCTGCTGATACCAGTATGTGCTTTTATGTTTCTGTACTTCCCAGCTTGTTTGGGTTGTGTCTTAATTGTTGCTGATATCCCCACTTTGGGTTGGTACCATCCCTTGTATATGACTGTTGAAACACAGATATACACGGTCCCCCAACTTATCCATGCTTGTTTGAGGCATACATTTGCATAAATGGTCGATGACGTCAGTTGTATAGTGAATTATAGTCATAGTATATTACAGTATATCAGATATCAAAGCATATCTTGCTTGTCATCATAGTTTATCATATTCATAGTATAGTCAGCATCCGTAGAAGCAACGATTTCTTAGTGGGATGGACCCTAAGCTTGGCAAATGATCTGAAAATGATGGGAACAACCCAAAGTCCAGAACATGAAAATGAGTTCTCGCATGCTTCAATCAAATGAGGCATTGCAACCTGGGGTTTCCAGAATATGGTCTTGTCATGTCGCACAATCGATACCCCTACATCCATTGGCTTACAGTATCACCATGTTCCATTCATTTTCCAATTTTTGGGGCTTACATAGCTCATGTTCAAACACTGCTTTTATCCCAGCATATCGTCCCAAAACATCCAACTGATTCAATTTCAGTGACATCAAAATGACATTCGCACTTCAGGTGGGTGAATTATATTTCATTTGGTTGGTAAGTATCCATCCAAATTGTCATAAAATTACCGCAGAAATTTCATGATGAACCTACAGTAACCATCTCCCAAGGTCATGTCCCAATTTACGGTTTGCCGAAAAAGTACAAAAGTATGGTACCCCAACCACCATGAATGGTTGGTCATAATTTCCATATTATTTGATAGCAATTTTGGGAATCTCCATGGATATCCCATGATATCAGACAAACCCACATCTATATTTGATTCGATAAATATGATGAAGTCCCCGATTTTCATGCGTAAAATCCAGCAGTTTTGCCATTATGGATGGTTAGATGATGTTAGATGCCTAGTTTTGCTGCTTCAATCCTGACAGTCACTACAGTCTTCAATCATGGTTTTTTAAATCATCATGAAACATCCATTAAAAAAAAAACAAGTGATTTTGCAGATGACATGCCTACCCCCAGTTATAAGTTGGTTTATAAATTATATAAACCATTATAACATATTATATAACCCCATGAAAACTATAGTTATACTCTAGTTATATCTACCATAAACCGCTGTTTTTCGTTGCGCAGCAAACCGCCAAAGCAAAACGCCGAGGTCTTAGCCATCAGCCCCTTCTATGTGGAGCTCCTCTCACATTCTGTGGCTGTGGCTTCTCGACATTTACTCAGATGGCTGGAGGGTTTGTAATACCAGTAATGACGACAGTAATGATGGCTTACTATACCCATAGGATCCATGGTGCTGCTATATATGGTAACATGGATCCCATCAATATACCCCAGTCATGTTAGCATATATACCAGCACCATGGTTCCTATGGGTATAGATAATTATAGACTTATAGATATCCATTTATAAATTGGTTACTAACATTAACTATGACATTATATGTTGTTATATCATATTATATCCTTCTATTAGTAATTAGTAATCCATCTATAAATGTATGAACTAGCTATGGTTCTTCACCACTTACTCCACTTATGATTGTCATCAGCTCCATGGCCAAAACCAGCCACGTTTGACGACGTTTTAGGCTACTTGGGGCTGCACTTCGACCAAGTTTTGTGGCTTATATATGGGTTTTATATGTATATATATATATACATATGGTTATATACAGTTATATAGTTATATATATGGTTATATATGGTTGACCATAGTTGTAGAGGTTATATCGTAACTTATGGAAGTAAGATGTAAGAATACTTAAGATTCACATAGTCATTGCTCCCACTGCACCCCACTGCGTATACGTATAATGCATGATGGCCCCTAGATAGCTGTTGGTTTACAACTCCAATAAGTATATCTATAGTTGTGTAACTATGTATCCATAAATCAACTATTGGTGCATGATAGATATATCCAGTTGTTTCGTGTGAATAGACACTTGATATAGTTGTGTTTCAAGTATTTCTCGGGCAATATTTAGATCAAAAACCATTTGATACACATACATGAACTGAAACTTGGACATTGGGTTTCCAGCAGATGACTTTACAACTGGGAATAGAATTCCATATGGAACAATGAAGCCAGAGATGGAGAATTCCAGATGATCAAGCCGTTATACTCAACCCCCCAATTTCACATTTACTTGGTTGGGATTTGATGTGTGCTATGCTCCCAAAAACTTCACTTTTCTTTTGTCCACTCTAGTTTGCAATGTACCTCAGCTTAGACTGGATCCACGTTTGGGAAATTCAACCAAAATCATGAATAGAAACAATTTTTCAAACAACTGTTCAGAAAGAAACTCAGAATTTCAATCGCCAGACCAAGGGTTTCTCACATGGACCCAGTTCTTTTTTTAGATACTCAACTGTACCAGCTCCAGGTCCAAGTACTGGGATGGAGCTGGAATGTTCATGATATGTCTTTATATATAAGATGCACAAAAAGAAACAATATGGTTGACGGGATATTTCATATTATAGGTTCATAAGGATAATTGCTTCAGCATGGGAGTGCTATATAATACCCGACAAAAATCCATGAATTTCAAGCATGACATTTCTACCCGAGTTATTGGAGCATATTGGAGCAACAACATGTTATAAACCAGCTTAGTGATTCCGAAGTGGGGCACCAGCTGCACCAGCTGCAGGGCCCCTTGACCATTCTCCGATCTGTGCGGTGTCTCAGGAGACGGCGATTTTTTCTGGTGAAGTTGGCTCATCGGATGGATTATATATACCCTCTGGTTATTTAACATAGCTATGGAAAATAACCATCTTTAATAGGTAAATCAACTATAAATGGGCCATTTTCAATAGATATGTTAAATTACCAGAGGGTATATATACCAGCACAGCCAAGATTGCAAGAATTCCTACAACAGTTCAAAAATCGTAAAATTTTCTGGAATTCTCGCAATTCTCCGGTTGTCCCTGTAAATTCTCGCAACACAAGGAATTTCTCGCAATTCTCCGCCTTTTGCCCCTTTTCCCTGTTTTGTCATGTTTATCTTATATTTCATCATCATTCAAGAGCTAACGTCTCAAGGACGTCATGTACAGGCCATATATGCCCGATGAACCGTAGTTTTGATATGTTTTGGGTTATTTTATTCCGCTAAAACGGCTGATCCCCACAAAGCTGCCATGTTTCGTACCACAAGGAATTTAAGCCCCCAGTTGTTTTTTTAAATGTGTAAGTTTCTGTTTGGAACTTTAAAGAAAAGCAGTCCTTGTACAGGAACCAGATTTGAAAAAATACAGTGAATCTCTTGTGAACTTAGGGCGAAAAAAACAATAACAAATCGTAATTCAAATAAATACCAAAAACACTGTAAGCATGCCAACCCTGTAGGGAAAACCAACCTCAAAAATCAACTGCAACAGTTTGACAGCCTAGGAGACGGCAGACACCAAACCTGTCCAAAACCTTAGCAACTTTCAAGGTGGAGCTTAGATCTACATGCTAGTGCAGGTTCCACAATGTTCTTCAATTCCAAAACAAATGAAGTTTCCGATGTTTCTTTCCTGCAAGGGCTAGGGATGATTTTGTTATTACGGCCGACACCGCCTTATATTCAAAAATGTGTTTCAATTCATTTTTCTGAAACTTAAAAGGTCCCTTATTCCCCGCCACAGGCGCCAACTTCTAGGATTCACCTTCAAAGTCTTGAAAATTCGGAACATACGAAGACATTGGAACTTAAGTTCTTTTGGCCGCTGGCAGGCGGTCACACCTAATTACGTTCCAAGGTTGCATTAAAGTCCGAAATTTGGAACTTAAGATTTTTGGCCGGACACAGGCACCGCCACAGTCGGATTTTTTTTTTTAATCAACATGTTATAAGTATTTTTCTTGGTCCGCAGCAAACGGATTTTTTGGTCCACACTTAGGTTCAGTTTGTTTGAATTTTACTTTTTGAACTTAAGCTTCTTGTGGGCCCGCTGCAGGAGGAAAAAAATGAATGCCCGACTCTGAAATTGTGTTTCAAGATTTGCAAACGTTGGATTTTGTGGGCCTACCGCAAGCGTTTGATTTACTGTTTAAATCACAAATCATTACAAATCTGCCATTGTACTACAGGATTGATTAAAGGATATTAAAGGTATATAATTAACTAAAGTCACAGGATGTCAAAGGCACTCGGCTGTCGGGTTGGCCTAGTCCAACAATGATCCCTTCGTGCGACAACATGTCTGTCCATGTTTTCTTGTTGTTTGAGCACGTATTTTCTGTTTTTTCTTTTTTTTGCGGGTAGAGCTACTAATTACTATTACTTCTCAAGATCTATCGCTTGAAATTTGGATCAATTTCATTGTTTTTGGTTTGCCAAGTTTCCAACAGCAATGTAATTGTAGCAACTTTAGCCACATGTTTTGGACAATATTGGAAACAAATTGTCTCTACTAATGTTCATCAACCATGGGTTCTTCAAGGCAGCAGACATGGTGTCATAAAACTATAAAGGCAAAGAACAATCATTATAGCGGCATTTTTTTGCTACTTAGGCCGGGGGGAAAACGATGTAAGCCTCAGAGTTCTTATATTCAACAAAAAAACCAGTCTCTGCCCGCAAAATGCTGGGCACAAAGCCGCCAAAGAAGTGAATCGGGTTCAGAGCCAGTTCAAAGCAGTTCCAAGACTTGCGTTTGAAATCTTTTGAGTTTAACTCATGTTATTCAGAACAGGTAGTATCCAAGAACCAATCATCTACGGAAAAACAACACGTGATTTACATATGTTACATGCGAATAAACTGCAGCGACCTCAACTCTATTTTTTCAGTTTTTTTTGCGTCAAACCTGCCTCATTCAGTGACTTTGAAGCATTTTTTCACATGTGGCGCATGCAGTCCACAAATTTGATGAATTTTGCTTACGTTACCTGATCTTTCCTGCATAGTTGGCACATTGTTGCACGTATGAATTCCTGCAATTTCTCCGCCCTTTCTCGCAATTTTTTCTCGCAACTTCTCCGCATATTCTCGCAACTTCTCCGCATATTCTCGCAACTTCTCCGGGTGCATATTTCGCAGGAATTTCTCCGTTTGTATTTCGAATTTCTCCGTTTGTATTTTTAATTTCTCCGGTTGTAGTAGTTGTTGTTGGTTTCTGTTTGTTTTCCTATGGGCACACAGTTTCGATCAAAGTTCTTTAAAAAACAAGCTTGCTTTTGGCGCTCAAGGTATCTAAAACCTATCGAACCCATCATAATTTAATTACATCAACAAGCAAAGCTTCAGACTGCAGATCTCCCACAGGCACGTGGCCAATGCTTGCAGGTATGGCAGTTTATCCTTGTTTTCCGTTTTCTGTTCCGTCACCGGCGTCAAAATTTCAGCACCGAATTTGCATTGGTCTTGGAATTATATATTATTTGCCTTTGACTGCCACCAACTTCTTGCCCGGAAACTTTTTTATCATCAAGCTCTGGAAGTCCTGAAGCAAGCCCCTCTGCATCCTGATATATCCTCCCTGATATCCCTAAGGATCTCGATCCCTGGTTCTTAAACTTAAACTTATTCTATGGAGCAAGCCACATGCCAAATCTTTACGTTTATACATGTGCAGGTTATACTGTACATGACTTCACTTCGCATCCAAACCACTTACTATTTCTGATGTGACATTCTGTTCTTGTAGCGCGTAGTAGCCAGTTTGCCCCCAAACTAAGCTACCTTGCGTTAATTATTCGTCGCATCGTCTATTTTATCACGGCTACATTACTTTTTCTTCGCTCTAGATTCTAAATCTGAAGGACTTCCATCACGTATGATGTTACAGTAGTTTAGTATGATCAAAACAAGTAAAATAAAACCTTCCAATCATTAAATGTTCTCTCTGCTTTCCATCACTTTATTGTCCAAGCCTTAAGTCAACTCTGCAGATTGACTCGACGGGCTTTAAAGAGATTAAATTGACACGAATTGTTTCTTGCTTAACCCAATGCCCTGGATGTTAATCTAAGTTCTATTCTTACCATTGCTTTTCACAAGTCAATTAGTTGCGTCATTTCCGTTGAAGCACCCGTAATCTCTATGTAAATAGGTTCTGCAACCGTCAGCCCAACCAACCAGTAACTTAAATGAATAAATCACTCCAAATTAGTTTCACTGAGTTTTACAGCCTGAAAACCATGTCATTAAATCTATTTATGTAAGTCAGGTTGAATCAATCTAAATTAAGTTCGGCTATAAATCGTTGAAACCGCAAATTATGACATTATAGTTGTCTTCAAACATTATCCGCGGCTTAATTTAAGCCATTTTGTGAATTAAGTTGCACCTGTTTTTCTTTTTTTGTTCAAGTTAGACAGAGTCTTGAATCCAATCGACCTCCAAATATGCCAGCAGCACCCCGGAAGTAAGAACCCCATCGACGTGGCGCATTCCATACCAAAACTGCGGTAAAGGTCAATCCCACATGTATCCCTTTCGTTTTCCCAAATTCTGGCTTCTCTTTTCCTAATCGTAAGAATTCTTTGCGGTTCACACAGAATTGTACTTATTTTTCAATGTTCCTTTGGTTTAGGCTTAGCTATTGTTGGTTATGATACAGTTGACCAAATCTATCACATTTCACTTCACTTAATACAAAATTTCACACACTTAATATAGATTAAAAATCTATCACGTTTCACTTCACTTGACTTATTTTTCAGATATAATTGAAGATTAGTTGATCTATTGCACGTAATTTTGATTAAACTTTAATCTATCGCACTGGAATTGTCTTTAAGCTGAATTAAAACCCATCACACTTAAGACGTTCATTTACTAACTTAAATCATCAAAAAAAATGGTTGTCAAACGATCAACTTTTTAAATGTTTCACAAAAACTACATTGAAACCGACATAATGCTACTAAAAAATGCTTAAATCGTTCATATCAAACATATATGAGCAGTACACGATTTTAAGCAATAGAAACTGTCGGGGTTGCACACTGAAAACCTAACAAATGGATCTTACATCCTACTCCCAAATTCTCGCAACTGTTTTGCGAATCGCAGGAATTCCTGCAACTCCCCCAAAATCGTAAAATTTTTGCAAAATTTTAAAATTTCATAGTTTTCAGGCTTAGCTGGTATATACACATGTTTTTCTTTGGGACGGGTGATGCTTTTAATGATACAAAAAGGCCCTTACTAGACTGGATGGTAGCCGTAGCCGTAGCCACTTCGATATAGCAGGGGATCAAGACATCACTGAGTCAATGTGAGTTTGATTGAAAGTAAGATTCACCAACATAGAATGATTTATCATCGTGTGTCCATTTCAACATAGATATATGGATACTGTAATTTATCTATGTCTCGTTTTTGATGTGTGTGTGTGTGCATACAATTTATATATATATATATACATTATGGTATAGACATGTGACATGCCTGTAAATCCTGGCTTGGTCGGGTATGTCACGATTAGTTTAGCCATCAATCAGGGGAAATGTACCAGCTGAGAAATGACTTGTTTTTTAGGGTATCCATGCCATGTCAGTTGATAAAGGACCCCAACTTCCAAACATTTGAACTACAAACCAGAAAACAAGGTGGAATCCAGACTTGAAAAGAGCTGATCATATTCCAAAGCCTATATATTTGAAGTCCTATGTCGCGTTTTTGTTGCATGTCGCTGGAATACCACCAACACATTCCAGGCTCTTTTTAAGCCACCAGCTCTCAGCAGTCGCAGCACTTTTCAAGGTGCGGCTCATCCGAATCTTCCGCATCTTCCGATTGAGTAGATACTCCATGGGGTGCCCAAAGGGGGCTGCCAGGAAGGGGACCCCAAACAGCTAATTTGGTTTAGAACTTGGCTAACGAGTGGATTTATTGCGGAGATATCTACAGGTGTATGCGTGTTTAACCAATTTGTAAGTGGGGGTCCTTCTTGTACCAGAGATATCTAGTGGAGGTCCATGCAAGGGTCATGGTCCATGGGGGTTTGACCTGGTTTTGTTTGCTTGATATGCTACATAACCTCCAGCTCACGTACCTAAAATGACCATTGAAGGGTGTGAAGGTGTGGGCAAGACGTGATGGTTCCAGATCAAGGAATCATTTTTGAGCCAACCAATGACTAAAAAGTAATCAAACCTGGTACTGAAAAGGAACTTTTTCATTAGCCAATGATGTAGAGATCGCTGTATATTTGTTTAATGGATTAGATTACAAGATAGATCGCCAGAAGTTGCCCCCCTTTAGAAAAACACATCACACAGAATTTGAATTTACACATCCCTGAAAATCTCGTGAAGCCCTCATGATAACCATACTTTGTTTCGCTCTGACTTGCGGCCGGGTTTGTCCATTTCGATAGGGTTTTCTATGGTATCAATTTCAGACAAAACCTCTGTGGGTATTTTCACAACCGTGTTCCCCAAACAGTCACTGGTTTAGTACCAGCAAGGACTCCTTTAGAGGTCCATTGGTACCTCTTTTTAGCCATACCCGGCCAAAGCCTGATCATCCGTATCCATCTCCAGCTTCAGAATTGGTGCGGAAATTTACACATCTGTACAGTCTGTACCCCCATCAGTTGAGTTTCAAGATTTTAGCCATGAAACCAATTCAATGATTTCAATGGGCTGTCAATTCTTCATTGGTAAAACATCTGTGAATTGATGCTCTAATCCCCAATAAAAATGACGGCTTTGAAGTTATGAATGGTGAAGTCTGGGGACCTCTCCACTTTTTTGGCTGACAAGAAAATCTGTTGGTTAAAGATGATGAATCACTACTTGATGGAGTTCAATTCTGAACCTGAGAATGAACATCAACCATATCTATAGATATCTTTCTGGATTGTTAAAAATCACTGTAAATTCCTACAGTTATGGCCATTTATCAGTTATAACTGGTTATTTCAGTGGGATAAAAAAACATTCCTAGCAAAATGGGCTTTTCTACCAGTACTTATAACTGGTATAACTCGGGCAATAACGACGTAGCATTTGGGGGCCATATCTATGGCCAGCTAGTCCTCCAGGATGAACATCATGCTCCAATCCTTAGTGGCCTCGGTGCAGCCCCTCATCATCCTGGTGCAGGGACCCCCGGGACCGGGCGCTTGGGGCAGTGGCCACGCCTTGTTGGTGAGAAAACCAAGGAATTTCCCAGTGAAAAAGATGGATTTTCGTGGGATTCTCAAGGACATGTTGGGAGGATTTTAGGGATTGGCATGAATTTTTGGACGGCAGATTTTGGGGACGATTTTTCAGGGGGATTGGCACATCATTTTGGGATTGTGGCTGCGCGTGAGCTGTCCAAATCCTCGACATTTCAACTTACCTGTGACAAGATGTGAAAAGCTTTGGCATGTTGGGATTCTCCCCCCCCACAAAATGGTATTTCGATGTATTTCATGATCCCACAAAAAGACATTTCATCCCTAAGAATGGCTTGGCAGGCGGCCTTTTGCGCTTCGAAATGGCCAAATGCAGGATGCACAAATGGCACAAGAATGCCGCAGTAAGGGCCCTCATTACTCTTTTTCATATCCAACATGGATTATTTTCATCAACGATATTAAGTTACACTATATAACTGGGGTATGATTATAAAACAACTATTAGTAGCTATTAAGTTACATTACCATGGTATAAACCAACCAATTCCATCTAATTCGCTTCAGTCAACTAGCTTTTATTGCCCATCCTCCGGGTGATATTTTTTGTGAGGTTTTTCCTGTGCATCGGCGGTACCCTCTTCAGGCGCTGGGTGGCTGGGGGCATTTTAAAAGGGTATGGTTGAAACACATGTTTCAACATGGGGTGCAAATTGGAATCACATTTTTTCTGGGCGTTCAGCTTCATTCACCCATCAATTTTTGGTGGTCAGCAAATTTTAAGCCAGACCCAACGCATTATTTGAGTTAAGACATAGTGATACTGCTCCAGTGAAATTGAGTACATAAATTATTTGAGTCAAAGAGTCTAACAGTCTAACACATACATAAGGCACACATTATGATTATGGTTTGTTTGCATTGACTATTGTCATGGAGTCTAGGGGGGGCAAGGGGGTGGGGGGTAAGTAGCTTATCATATAAAGGTTTATTAGGGGCTTCTGTGTAAGGCTATTATTAGAAGCTTAATAAGATCTTATTAGAAGCTTCATAGATGCTTATCTGTTAAGCTCTGAACAAGGGGGTGGTAGGCAAATTAGCTTGGGAGACAGGCTTATCCAAGGCTTATCCTTTAAACCCTGGATAACCTTAATAAGCCCTCATCAGTCTTCAACCAACCCTGAATAAACCTTGCAGAAGGATCTCTTGTTTCATTCATGAATGGACCAGGGAGTAAAGACAAGTTTTTCCCTGGCGTTGGGGATATCATCCGATAAGTCCTTATTAGGCTCTTATATGATAAGCTACTTACCCCGCCTCCCCTTACCTCCCTAGACTCCATGATATTGCGACTGAGATGCACCATTTCTAAGAGGTGAGTGAGATATTTCTTGAAGGATATAATATATATATATATACATACATATATATGAGTAGTCCCATTCCCGATGCCCAAGAAGCAGTCTCTCATTGAGTTCTCCAATGTGATTTGGTGTCACATGCTTTGCCTAAAGCAACTCCTGCACCCACAGTTCATACGTAAAACATGTGAATTGATGCGTTTCAATTTGCAGTGGCAGAATTTGTTCAAACATGTAAAGCACATTTGTTTCCATGTTTCCCAGCGGCTTCATGCGGCTTCCACGTTGTGGATTGGATTCCTTGACATATCAGCATCGTTAAAGACCCTGTGAATGGGAAGGGTTCCAAGCATTTCCAGTTCGCTCCACCGCAGTTCACTGGTATACTATGCTGAGAAGATGTACTGCCCGGAGCCCGGTTTGAATGGATGGCTATGGATCAAAATCATTCTGCTACCATGGTGATAGTTGGTGTTTCACATCAAAATGATTACCCTCTGGTAATTTAACATAGCTATTGAAAATGATCATTTATAGTGGATTTACCCATTAAAAATGGTGATTTTCCATAGTTATGTTAGTTTACCAGAGGGTAAATACTTGGTAGGAAAAACATTGAATAAATGTTCTCTTTCCTGAACATGGCATCAGATGGCATTTAGGATGATGATGCCAGGTTTGAGTATGGGACGGAAGGACAACATCTTTTGTCCATGAAGACCATCATTGCAAAATGGCTTTGTGACAACCAAAATGGCAATTTCAATGGACAATATGCTGATCAACTGATGAACCATGTGATTTCGGGGGTACCTTCTGTTCAGACAAACCCATGTCACGTGCTTTGCAAACAGAGACGCTGATCGATGTTTTACAAACGACTGAAGAACCGATTTGTGTCTTGACATTCCAGATGTTGACCTCCAAAGCAAACGGATTTAGGGGGAGATGTACTTCGATACCTATAATTTATCCCACTCTTGATGTCCATTGTCCCACTGGGCTGGTGCATTCATGTGCCATGTGCATTATCGTATTGCTGACAGCCACTGGCAGCAGAAACCATCATCCACGGATGTGCCATCAGGTTTGCGAGATCGTCAAGTTTTGTGTTTATAGGTCCCATTACATCATACAACAAATGGATTTTAACATGCTTCAAATGTTCAGTGTAGGTATTTTCATCTGGACAATTCAAAACGACGTCACCGACGTCACCCCGAAATAACGACCTAGCCTCAGAAATAAGCTCATCACATCTCATCACCATACAAGGGAAACTGAGGTCTTCAGCGCGTTCAGAAGCAAGTTCCCTATTTTTAACTAGCTTTTCCATGGGCAACTACGGCTGGAAAAATCGGTTTTAAGCGGCAAAGCTTGGACAAACAAAACGTTGTGTTTATTATACAGAACATACCCAGGATGCAGCAAATTAAGAAATCAAAGCAGGTCCTGTTGTCGTATTAGGCCGACGTAAAATAATTTACTAATTCAGGAGACGTCAATATTTCAGCGGTAAAATTATTCGAAATAAGCGACGACCTGCGAAATATTAAAAATTGTGCAGATTCATATATATATATATACACAGTATAGATATGTATGTATATATATATATTATGTATATGTATATGTTTAATTATGTATATTTTACATATTAGGTATATGAATCAAACCCAATATGTGTATATATATATATACACATGAAAACATATACTTATATGCGTACGCACACATGATCAATATATATATATATACATACAATGATTTTAATTATGATGATTGCATTGCTTGATGGCTTTACAATCCACGTAGCAGCTACATCACCCCATTCCGACCCATAGTGACATAGCCAGGTCCAGACATCGAACGGCTGTCGGCCGCGGAGTTTGAAACCCATCGCAAGGCGCTCGGATTTTGTTCGGTGGAGACGTCGGAAATACCGTGTTAAGATGTGTAAAACAGAATAATATATATATATTATATATATTATATATATATTATATATTATATATTATATATATATGTATATAACAATCCGCAAAAACAAATAGACACATAAAATCTCCTGAATCTCCCTATTGAATCGCGATTCTATCTGTTTGGGGATGACTATATATAATTATTCACATGTATGTATGATTATGATGTATCTATAATACATGTACATACAACCTAGTGTGAAGATATAAATATACATTGTGCATATTAATTACACACATTATATGCATATTGCAGATACCCAAATATGACGCCATTCTTATCAAGGTTCCCACACAAGGACGTTGGAACCCACGTCAGCCATTACCCGTTTTAAGTAACTGTCATCGTTCTTTGGATCAAAAAAAACATTAGGAACCATTATATAATATAATGCTATAATATAATCAATATCAATCAACATTCTTATGTTGTGTATGACTTAAAGTCTCTTTGGTCTAAGTCTTTCACTGTCGCGGAATTTCGCTCCAGGAATGCATCA
>CAMXCT020005724.1:241206-343706 GCA_947184155.2 Cladocopium goreaui | reverse complement strand
TGTACATATATTATTAATAAAATAGAATATATGATATAATATAGTCTAATGTAATATAATATATAATATAATATATATTTACTATAATATAATATATAATATAATTTAATTTAAAATAAAATAATATAATATAATATATTAAAATATAATATCATCTAATATAATATATAATAATATAATATAATATTTAATATATGATATATAATATTTAATATATAATATTTAATATATTTAATATAAAATATATAATGTATATAATATATATTGTTTTATATTTAATATATAATATATAATATTTAATATATGATATATGATATAATATATATAATATATGATATTTAATAATTAATATAGAATAAAATTTAATATAAAAAAATACAATATAATATAATATATTAAAATATAATATCATCTAATATAAGATATATTATAATCTAATATAATATAACATAATATAATATAATATAGTATAATATAATATATTGAAATATACAATAATATCATTTAATATACTTTAATATAATATAATATAATTTAATATAACATAATATAATTTAATATAATATAATATAATATATTTTTGTTTTATATATTTTGACATAGTATAGTATACTATAATATAATATAGTATCAGTATAATACAATATAAGATAATAATATAAGATAATATAGTATGTATAGCCATGGTATAGCGGTTATCTAGGATTTGCGACGAATGAGAACATAGACTGGACTTATTTTGCTAATGTCAGCTTTCTTGCGAGCTTTCTCGCGGTGGAGATTTGTTGTCACAGTGACAGTTCATTTGGATCCAGGTACCATGATTAGGTGGTGATGTGTTTGTTCAGCAACCATTGATCATTGACCCTTTTTTTGACCTGGTGTATCTGGCTTCAGCATATGGATGAAGTATGGTCAAGTAAGTTATGAAGTACCCCAGATCCTGAAAAGTTAGCAGCATTTCACAAAAAAATATTCATATCATCGCTTTGGATTTGTGGCTTCAAGCAAACTTCCATGCCAGTCAAATCCCCATATCGATTCTCCTTATTTCGGGTCAACTTTGAATTCTTGGTGAAACCCTCAATGGATGGATCATAGATGATGCCTCTATGTACAGGATTTCGCAGGTGTCTTTCCATGTCTTTCCTGCAAATCGAGGGAGTTGTTTCCATGGATATGTTCGACATTTTGCATATCATTCCGCTCGGTCCAGGATTCGCAAGGTCGACGTTGCTGCGACGAGTTCGGTGCCGCAACGGGCTTCGAGTCCATCATGGTGCGGCCCTGGAGGGGATGGAAGTCACGGCGTGGAATGGAAGAAATCCTGCGCCACCAGAAGGATGGTTGAATGCCTATGAATAATGGAAACCATCTGTTAACTGGTGCAGGATTTCGCTGCCCCATCCATAGTGATGGTTTCACCTGGTTGAATCATCATCATCCTGAAATGGGTTATGGCCAATATGTGCCAATATAAGGGGTATCAAATGTATTACCATCTGGTTATTTAACATAGCCATGGAAAATCACCATTTCTAATAGGTAAACCATCTATAAATGGGCCATTTTCCATGGCTATGTTAAATAACCAGAGGGTAAATACCCCTATTATACGGGATCCTGAAATGAACAATGACTTCACCATTCATGACATGCTGGGACTTGATCACTGGTTTGCGACCCTTAGACGGTTGCAAGCATGGTGAATTCAGCAGCTTTGTGGCTTTGTCGCGAAAATTAGGGTGTACGAATTTGATAGATAGACTAATATAGACTATGAGTTGGAGATATTGCGCAGACAGTTACAGATTAGTTGGGAACCAAGTGCTGGATTTCCTCCTAGGTGGGCACACTGGTAGCAAAGCCACAATTTTTGGACACACAATTGGAAAAGAAAAGCCTATCGTCATTTCAAGCTATTTCGCCGCGACCGTTTGTTTTCTGTCATGCTGTATGACTTACATCACAGAATTAACAGCATCTTCAATGCAAAACGGCTGGAGTTTGCTTTGTTGCATGTTGCATGTTTGATTTGACTGCTGGTTCAATCTTGCTGCACGCTTGGTTTGACTGGAAATGCATGTTTGTTACATGCATTTTTTTTGGCCTGCCTCTGTTTTGTCTCATGATGCAAGAGACAGGAGAGTGGTGCATGACTTTTTCACAACTAACAACTGTCTAGATGTTGCCCAGACATTTCCAGATATACTACAGATCTACAGTACCCCAAATGCTGGGTCACCAATCGCAGTTATATATCGTCGTTTGATAGCATGGCCAGTAAGCCTTCAATTCCCGAGTCACCCCAAATGTCGGGTGCCCAGGCAGCAAGACCTATTGCTATTCAGCATATATGTCAACGATATGATATGAATCTATGTATATATATATATCTATAGTAATCTAAAACCGTAAAACCCATGATACTATATATTTTAGGCTATATGTATATATATACTATATAGTACTGATCAATATATTGATACTATATGATCAATAGTTCCAAGCTATTTTCGAAGCATATTGATCAGTACAATATTGATCAGTACTAGCTGATAAGCTGGACCCTCCCCATCCGGCATCGTTCAGGACAGCACCTGGTGGTTTGCGGGCCCAGTGGCAGAACCGGGCCCAGCGAGTCAGGGGTTTCCAAGCCACCCAAAATGACCGGGTTCAAAAAATGAGGGTTTCTAACCATGCTGGGTTTAATAAGGGCTTAATTAGTGAATGAGGAAGATTTAACCGCTTTTAACGTGTTCAACTTATAACCAAAACGAGTGTTCATAACCAACCATACCAATTCCTAGTTTGGAGCCTTCAACAGAATACAATAGTATGGTTTTGAAGCATGCCCATGGTTTTTGTATTCCCTTCTTGGATTCTTGGGATAGTACCCCAGGGTCTTCGGGCTCGACGTACATCCAAGTTGAGTTTAGTGTTTTTTCTTGAGGGGTCCCAATTATCTTCAACACCCAAAACAACAAGATAATGAGTACGTTCTTGATCCTTGTTGGGTGCCTGTCATGATCTTTTGGAGCAAGCACAGCAGGGTGTGTTGTCAGATACTTGGTTGGGAACTTTAGCTCTTACCACTGTGGTGACGTGGTGAATGGTAGCGTCAACCTGCCAACCAGGCACTGATTTCTAGCAGCCCATAGTATGACGGAAGCTATCTTATGCTATCTTGATGTATCCTGAACATCCAATAGGCACACCCAGTCATGTAGCGCGATGTGGTATGGCAGGGGTATGGATATGGATGAGTTGGCTGAAGATCAGAAACAGAACAACCACCTGCAGTTGCGTTGCCAAGGTGTGTCGTCACTATGACCACTGTGGGATATGGAGACAAGGCATGGCTCCCGGGGCCCTCACGGTGACGAACCGCACACGAGGCGTTCTAACAAAATGAGAGCCCACAGTTATGGCCGGAAATACCAGTTATAAGATGTTATAAGTACTTATGACCCCATTTATAGAATGTATAATCCCATTTATAACCAGTTATAACTTAGCATGTCTCTCTACCATGTTTCTGGGCTATCTCTTTAGGCAATGTTTTGCAATTTTTGTCCCTAATTTTTGGGATTTTTTGTCCCTAACTTTTGCCTCTTTGGGGAATTTGTGTCCCTATCTTTTGTCCCTAACAAAAAATCACCAAAAGTTAGGGACAACAATTCACCAAAGAGGCAAAAGTTAGGGACACAAATTCCCAAAAGTTAGGGACAAAAATTCCCCAAAGAGGCAAAAGTTAGGGACACAAATTCCCAAAAGTTAGGGACAAAAATTCCCCAAAGAGACAAAAAAATCCAAAATTTAGGGACAATAATTATCCAAACTTGGGACAATAATTACCAAACTTAGGCCAAAATTAGGGACAATAATTTCCCAAACTTGGGGACAATAATTACCAAACCTAGGGACAAGAATTACCCAAACTTGGACAAAATAGCTCTAAAGAAAACGTGGTAGAGCACCACGCTAAGTTATAACTGATAAATAGCCATAACTGCAGGTGGCCCAAGTATGCAATAAAATGGTTTGTTTCGGCCAAATGCATTCAAGTCCTAATTTTTGAGCAGCAACCGCGTGTTTTCACAGCAATAACAAACAACGGCACCAGTGGCCACTCTCAGTTGGGGTTTGGGTTTAGTCGATTTGTATATCTATATATAAATATATACATAAATATATTTACTCTCTCTCTCTCTCTATCTCTCTCTCTATCTACAATATATGTAACAATTACTATGTGTATATGTGCAATAAATATATATATATATATATATATATACATGTATTTTTGATTTGTCTAGTCTTGAGGGCACCAACGATCCAATATGCCAAAACAATCCAAAACACACATCCAATGACACACCTATATTGCGGACAACCACCATGTTTCGTTGATCTTGTACACCCAATGCTTCCGATCCCCTCATTGGAATTGCCGGAACCATTCCATCATCCGGCCGAGGTACCTGCTACCAAGCTGGGGCAGTTCGCTTGGAAGCTCAGGAGTTGTAGTGAAGCAGGAATACCCTCCGGTCATCAAACGTGGCTGGGAATCTGTTAATGGATGTTAATGGGAAAATGATCGAACCAAATGTGGATTTTTCCAGCCAGCCATGTTTGAGTGAAGAAGGAATAACATGGAATAACACAGTATGTTTGAATTGGATGTACGGATGTACTGAATAGAATCAAACATCGTCAAGTGGACAGTCGGACCTGTTGGACCTGTCTTGGCTGCCTCTAGCATCATTGATTCTATCATTGTTTCTTTTGTCGAACCAAGTGGGTGTGTCAGAAAATATGATACCTCATTTTTTTTTTTATGGTTTTAAACTTTGAACTTTATCAATTAAAATAACCATACCTTGGGGGACACGCCATTTTCTTGATAGATACATATAGAAATTATGTTGATCAGATATTCACCTTGAATTCCCATGAAATGGTTGGCAATCAAGCCTTCACTGCTGTTGGGATTCCCCATGATGCTGTTGTTTCCCCGCTCGTGTCACCAGTTTTGATTTTCGTGGATCAGTGGATCTTCATCGTTAAACAACATGTTAAGTTCATGGTTAAACCATGTTAAAGCCTCATTTTTGGTGGGTGAAATGGGGTGAAATCTCGATTTTCTATTGGTGGATCCGGGTTGAGATCATCATGATCATCTCAGGTGGGAGGTCTCACGATCCTCTCTGGCATCGTCCTGATCTCTTTGCCCGTTGTCACTTGGATTTCTTAAGTCATAAGGTAATTTAAACATGGAACATGGGGGTTCCCCATCTTCAACAAGTGAATGTATAATAATGTAGAGGTTTCTTAAGTCATAGGGATACCCCAAATCATCCAGTTGTCATGGATCATAATGACCTAGTATTGAAACAACCACGGTGACTTGGGATACCACCATTTGAGGAAACCTCCATATCAACTGTCACATGGAACAAGATTCAAAAGTGAGTGGATTCAGCTCACGAAAGTTCAGATTTGAGTCATTTGAGCATGGAAAAATTGGATTTCAATGGATTTCACATGAAACATCGTGGAATAAATTGTATGTTTCAACCGCAAATTTTTGTGGATTTCACATGATTTCACCATCCATGGTACGGGGATTGTTCTTTTTCAAAAAAGCCAAACAAAATTGTATTGAAGGAAATTATGATCAGCCACACATGTTTTTTCCAGCAGCCAGCATTGGGTTTCGTAATCATTGAACAATGTTTTTTTCAGGCACCAAACAGAATTAGGTATTTAACAAGACAAACGGTGGATTTTGACATTTTTTTAATACTGGGATTCAGTCAACAAAGATAACTTCCCAGAGTCATTTGGGGATGCCTGAAGTTGAAGAGACACATTATACGCTCTGGTCTGATAATTAATCTATGCTACAACATACCGTAGCATACCTATGGAAGACCACCATTCTTAACAGGTAAATCATCATCGAATCATCTACAAACAGGCCATGTTCCAGATCTATGTTGGACTACGACAAGGTATATCTAGAAATGAGGAATTGTTCGTTGCCAGGTTTGCATACACTGAAAGGTCTTTGCAAGCAAGAAAGACTGAGACATGAACGGACATGAAACAAAACACAGGTAGTGATACACGTAATCAACTATTGACATTCAGGACAAACATCCTATGGGTCTATCAAACAAATGGTGTATACCCGCGAATACAAAATTTTATTGAGAAATCAGAAGCCGCTGAATTTTGGGTGGTTTCCCTTAAATTACCAGAACTCATGGCTTTTGAGAATGGGCTTTCGAATCGATATCACTACGGTTTGTAATACTGGAGGTTTCCTCCAGTGGGGGTACCTCAAAATGGTGTGTGTGGAAAATCCTGCTATAAAATTGGGGGTACCCCCATTTTAGGACATCTCCAATTTGTAAACCAACTTGCACCTGAGGCAGCACCACATAGATTGGAGAGATTTTGGATAGTTAAAGGTCAAGGCCTGGGGATGACATGATCCAAGCGGCACTGAGGCCATTGTGGGTTCGCGCTTCCAGACAGCCTATGAGGCACGCGGCAACTTTTGGGACACGTGAATCGGTTCCTAGAATCCACACATCGGAAAACCATCTAAAAGTAGTTTGAAGTCGGGTAGATCTATGACCCATAAGATCCATGGTGCTGGTATATATGCTAACATGACTGGGGATCACTGGGGTATATTGATGGTAAATGTTAGCATATATACCATACATGTATCCTATTGGTCATGATAACTGTATATAGATCTTCCTTTCCAGGGGTCCGATTTTCCTTGGGGATTTCAGAAAGTCCCTTTTGATCTTATGTGTTTAAATCTCGGTCACGTAGCCAGAACGCATAAGGCTTATATCATCTTATATCGCCATCTCTTGTAGCTGCAATCTCCGTTTTGGAGCTAACATCTTTCAGATTACATCATCTTAAAACCCCAAAAAACTGTTGTGTCATTCTGCATCTTTGCTCTTTGCCTCACCAACGACTTGATCCGTTAGGATGCTGAACTGGAGCGACAGAGGCAGAATCAGGATGGTCCGATGAGTCACCCCCCCGATGTACTTACGGTACGTTTAAATGACCGGGTGAACCACCGAAAACCTTCCCCGAGGTAGTCTAACATATTTAAATGTAGTTACCATAATATGTGTATATATATATATGCAACAATCAATAGTTTTGGTCTACATACAAGGCTGATGGAACCACAGATGTTGGTCATTCCAAGAGTAGTAAACCATGCGTTGTTGCGAACCATTTGTGATATGATACATACAGCACATACATGTGATATCATATGATATCACAAAGATTATATTGCACTTTAGTGCAGGGGAAGTGATCATTGGTGTTCAACTGGTTGTGTTTGATTCAACCTCTTTGTGGCAAGCTTTGAGGGTCCTCTCAAACAATTTCCCTTCATCCTACAATTCCCAACAAAAAAAACCTACATGTCTCATCCCATCCCAACATTCCCAACAAAAAACACTGCTCCCCAAAAGAGGAAACATATGCATTTTTTTTGTTTTGTGACATTCCAATCTAAAATAGAGAGAGAAATAAAATAGATGGATGTGCTTCTGGATAAATGTCAAATGACCCCACAACATGCCAATTTGTTTAAATCGTTTCTGGTCAATTATACATGGTTTCACCAACCGTTATCTCCCATATCCCATTGCTACATATTGCTATTGTATCCCAATATATTCCCATTGTTTGCCCATTAAATATTGAATTCTTGCTATTATAATCTATTGTCCATATTCCCATTAAAACCATACAAGGTGCTTCCCCCTGAGTTGCGTTTGATTCATAAACCCCATTAACTAGAGCACTATAGCTTTCATGTAATTTCCTTACATCCAAGTTAGCCTACATACTTACAACCTAACTTACCTATCTTAGAGGGCACCATCTTCCAGACGTATGAGTTATTGAGCCTTTTTATAGTTAGTGAACATCCTTTGTTTTATCATGTGTTATCTTTATCTTCCATATTGCAGCTTTACCAAAATAGGGCTACCCCGGCTCATCATCCAAATTTTGATACATTTAGATTTTCCATTATGAACCACCCAGCTATTGGGGTAGCTGCATTTCAGGCAGTTGCTGGAAGAGAAGGACCGCAGCGCCATGGAACAGGCTCTGAACTCTGGAACCTCCGACTTACCCGAGGTCGGTTTGGGCGTGGGAGCCCAGGGAAATTCAACTGGGCTGAAGTGGAAAATGCCACTGAAAATGCCACGAGTTCATGAAAGTTCAGTGTTGAAAGCAAAATGGTGCTGGAATCAAAGTCAGGAAAAAGGAAGAAATGGTGGTTTAACCTGCGATAAAACCATCCAAAGTGAGGATCATTGGGATTTCACCAGCCAACTTATGGGGTGTCAACATGTGTCAACCATCAAATGTAAGGAGTTCACCAATCATGGTTTCTATGGGTCATGGGATGTTGGGTGGGTTTAGGGAAACCACCCCCAGAATTGGGGAATATGTTGACTTGAGAATTACCATCTGGTTATTTAACATAGCCATGGAAAATCACAATTTTTAATAGGTGAACCATCCATAAATGGGCAATTTTCCATGGCTATGTTAAATAACCAGGTGGTATATGGAATCGAGGCAACTTTGCCCAGATTGATGGGAGGGGAGATGTGACGGAGGTTTTGTTTTCCAATCTGAAGTGGCCCAAGCTAGCAATAGTCACTTCTCTCATGCTGGATGATGTCCTAAAATATGGTGGCACCTAAGAAACACAAAATTAATGAACATGGACAAGATGTGTAGAGAAATTGAATCTATTTGAAGGCTCCCTTGGACGTATTGGACATATTGGACATACTGGACATGGTACTTGTACGGGAAGGTGTTTCAAACAAAGAGACCGGAAAAGGATGACACAGTACGTATGTAGTGTACATAAGTAATTAATCATTTGTATACATAATCATTGCATACATAGAATTACCATTAATACTTGACATGATACAGCACGGCGAAGACAGATGAGAATGTTGCCATCACAGACAAAGAATAGTCAACGTGCAAATCAGAACCAGACACTCAGGAGGTTTCAGTCTCAACAGCAATACGTGGAAACTCTATGAACCTCTAATTATCCTTGACAATCGAGTCGCCTGTTTGTGACTCGTTGTTTGCCATGAAAAAAGCTTGGTGTTAAAAAAGGAGCGTCCCGTAATCAAACCTGGCTCGCTGGTCTATCCAAATATTCACTAAACAAGGTGATCTCCAAATATCCACTAAACAAGATAGATGATCACCATGAGTTTCCTTTGAAAAGAAGAATGGTTGCAGCTAATCATCCTCGATTTGAGGATTTGCCCACTTCCCATCTGAAAAAACATGTTTCGCCGGAAAACCCACGGTGCAAACCTGCCGGTTTGCTCCCTTTCCAGGCAGCTCTGCTCAAACTCTTTCGATGAAGCGAACGGTCTCACCAGATGCCACTCGTTGCCAACGTTGCGCTGCGGGGACGTGCTGGTCGCGGAAAGACGGGAGGAAATTTTGAATGGGATGTAAAGCAACATGTGGGGTTGTAAAATGTGACTTTGGAAAAATGGGATACCCCAAATCCAGAGGCTTATGAATGTTTATCATCATTTCCCTATTCACATTGCCATTTGGGGCACTGCATAAATTCGGGCACACGTCGTAATCCATCCCCAAATGGTTGGTTTCTGGGATGGATTCTTGTTGGCTTTACCAAATTAACGGGGTTGAGTGTCAGATTATGACTCTTGATTCTTGGGGGAGTACCACCCAACCTTTAAAAAAAAAACATAATCAAAAACACATTATTTATATATATATATATATACATATATTAGTGGGTGCATGGGCCTCTTTGTTTGGGACCCTCTGTCAAGCATACCTAGCTCCCCAGGACTATTTATAAATCATTCAAGACTATTCATAAATCATTTAAGACTAGATTAACTAATATGATGTGAAATATATGATATGAACCATGTCAACTAGGGCCAATCTGCTTCACTGCCCCTTTTCCAAGGACAAGGGCTTCTGGAACACCTGGGTTTGTGCAAATATCAAACTATCATTCTACACTTTTTGGGTTAGGTAATTTTCAGTCGATCCCGAATATATTTGACAGAATTGCAATTTCTGAGCAGCTCTTTAGGGTTAAGATGAAAGCGTTGCGCGCATCACAAAACATAGCACTGCACGGACAACATTGACAACATCCAATTTTGTTTGAGCATTTTAAACACATCGTGTTGACATGCCGCACACGCTAAATGAGACATAGCGCCCTAACGTGTCCATTGTTGCACACGGCATCGTGCAGAACGCAAAAGCACATTGCAGGTTTCAAGGCGGTGAAACAGCTTGAGAGCCCGAACATGTGACTTTTTTCAAGACATGAAGGCAACCATTACCAAATCAATCTGTGCAATCCGCGTTGCGAACCACAGCTTCTCACCAACCACATGGTGAATCCCAGCCATATCACACATTCAGGTTTCATTTGAAGCAAGAGCAGGAAATGCACGTTGCGCTTTTCTACATTTTCTCGATGCGCGCTTCCACCATACCATGCTGCACTTCCAACCTCTTCCACACACAGCAGTCACACATCGCAAGCGGCCATGCTCAACATGCTCTACAATGAATTGTAGACTAAAATGAAATAAAGAGGAATTTTCGGATTTATATAGAGTTTGTACAGGTATGTGTGATTTACTCCCATCCTGTTGTTGATTTCACTTATTTGGCTCAAGTTGCAAAACGTTGCGGCTTGCGCTATCGCTGCATTGGTGTGTGCTTCTATGTCTACACTACGCGCTATGAAATATGTTTCTTTCATAGGCCCTACGGTTTTCAATGAGCGCTGCGGCCGCAAAATTGCAAACGGTATTTGGTGTAGTCCCACATACAGGGCCTCAGCATTTTGAAGTGGTAGAACGGTGACTGGGACCAGCCCACAACCCACTGTCTTTAGATGATGGAACTTAACCATCACTCTAAGACTAGTCTTTTTGTGTACCTGAGGCATATGCGTTTCATTAGACACGAGCGTTTTCGGGCCGGTTTCGCAGAGCCTTCCTGAGACATATTTTGGCCACCGCCAGCAGGCGGCCATCCCAACAAATCCACCAAATCCAACCGGGTTTCGGGTTTCGCGGAAGATTTCCTAGGCCTACCCGAAGTCACTGGCGCCCAGGACATGTATAAATAGCTCGGCAAGGTTTTTTTTCGGAGTTATAAATAGTCCGGAGGATTTTCTTTCGGATTTATAAATAGTTCGGAGGATTCTTTTTTGGATTTATAAATAGTCCAAAAGATTTTTTCCCCTTTAATTCGCACTTTTTGGCGTTTTGGCCAAAAAAGAGAGCCTGAACGGGTCCGGTTTCTTTTTTTGGCAACGGACTATTCCCCCACTGGACCCGGCCAATCCGGCATGTCCTGCAGGATGGCCGCGTGTCCGCAAAGTCAAAGGAGGAAATAGGCGTTTTTTTCAAAACATACAGCGTGGGCAGGGGTACACTGCACGTCTTCCGGGTGAAGGCAAAAGTGTGTTGAACAAGCGAGAGCGCAACGTATTAGATATCCATTATGGACTGATGAAAGCACCTCCTTTGATGCAGATCTCAGGTTGGGCTTTTGGATTCGGATCTGTCTGTCTATCGGTCTATCGGTTTGGAGGTCTGTCGGTCTGTCTGTCTGGTACTGCTACCTTTTTCTTTTTGCCGGATGCTTTGTCTGTAAGTTGAAATAATACGGTTGCTGTTTGTTTCTACATCTTGGTTTCATGATCTACTTCTTGTTTTTTTGTTTGAAAATTGAAAAGAAGATGAAGCAAATCAAAGTTCGGAAAAGAGGTTAAGCATGTCGTATGATATGCTCTTACTAGAAACCGCTTGGAACCGTTCCGAGCCGTTTATACCTTCTGCATATTAGGTCGTGTTAAAAATAGCCCCAAACCGCTCCGAACCGTTCCGAGCTATTTGTAAAAACAATTTACAAATAGCTTTGAACCGCTCCAAGCCGTTCCAAGCTACTCATACCACCAAAACCTAATTAGTCCCAATTAGTCCCAATTAGTCCTGAATAGTCTTGACAGTATAAATAGTTTTGAACCGCTTCGAACCGTCCCGCGCTATTTATAAACAAGCTTTTGTAAATAGCCTGAAACCGCTCCAAACCGCTTGGAACTATTTCAAAACAGCTAGAATTGATGCTGGGTAGAAACCGCTTGAAACCGCTTGAAGCCGTTTTTAAACAATGATTTTTTTCAAAGAAAATGCGATGATTGTTTTTTTATCTTTGAGTGATATATCTTATATTTGTTTGTTTCACAAAATACAGTTATCTTACTAATGATCAAAATTATACAATATGAGATGACATATTCAAACATACACATATTCATAACATATATAAATATATATTTACTATTTGTGTGAGAACTCAAAACCAAGCAGTGAGATCAGTTTGCAACTGTGGTTTAAATACTAGTGCAAAACCCTTCAGTCCGGGATCCACTGAAGTAGTTTATACGTTTGGCTGCCCCATCAGCAAGAGCTGTCTGTGGGAAATAAGGGTGCAAATACTCCACGGCAGAGAGCTTGGAAAAAACATCGTTCCATGTGCGGGCTGTTCCGCTGCTCTTTGCACAGTCCCGCAGGTGTGGCAACCCCCTTCCTGGATCTGCCTCTTTTCTGTGAGGATAGAGATTTCTATTTTATAAATAGCCCCAACAAATTTATAAATAGTCCCAAGGCCTATCTCTGTCCTCACAGTTAAAGAGGCCGACGCACGCCCTAATACATATATATATATACATATATATATATATATATGTATGTATATATATATGTATATATATATATACATATATATATATACATATATATATTTATGTATATATATATATATACATATATATATATATACATACGGGGTTGACATTACCGTAGTTGTTCCATCCCTACTCGGGGCCTCACGGGGATGACTTGAAAAAAACATACATATTCATAATATATATATATACACCGTATATCATCCGGATGTTCATCCAAATATCAGATATCAATCATATCCCATAATAATCCATAACAATCCATCATATCACCATTTTGGTTGGTTTTCACTTCCCAATTGTTTGATGAAACACGGTTTAATTGTGTGTGTTTCCCATGCTTTTCCCAGCCGAACGGCGCTGCAGGTGATGAGTCAAAAGTCCACTGGACGGCGGAAGGACTACGCCAACTCCATGAGTTTGCGACATCAGTGCCTTGACAGATGGTTTGGGGATGGGTTGGGGACGGAGTTGATGTCGTTTTTTTCCCGATAAACTGAGCTGTTATATATATGTATACATAATAGTATATTGATGAAGCATAATCGTGGATGTATAATGATGTATATACTTATTTGTATATATACTGTATATATATATACACGTATGATTAAGTATTAGTAGAATCATAATATATGATATGTAAAACACTGTGTGTCAATCCTTGCACTTCTTTATCTACGGAATTGCTGCAAATCCAAGAATACGATGATCAACAATCTTTTCATCGGTAAATCATCTACACATGGGTCATTTCCCACAACTAGTTTTGACTGAACTTTCAACCCCGGCAGGTCGACCAAGAGCAGGCAGGGCCTGCTGTTGCTGGAAATCAATTTGGAGACAGGAACATGCTCCAGCCCATAGTGAATCATAGCCGCTTTCTAAGGAAAAAAATGAGGGTTCCCTCAGAGGGTCATTTTACTTCTTTCCAAACTTCGCCCCCAAATGTATCTGGGATGTCCGGAGCAGCCCTGTAGATGTTTGACTATTCTTGGGTCGCTTCACAGATTTGCACACTTGTCCTACCTTGGATGATGATCCTAATTGAGTTTCATATCGGGGACGGATAGGTTGATACGTTCGGAACCAGAGGACAACTATATATATATGCTGTAAATGATATTATATATGATGATATTTCATAGGTGAAATCAACTTGGATTTATGATTTTTGTTCTTTCCCCGGCATGCTGGTGAGAGTCTCCCAAATCATTTTACGCTCCGGCCCTTAGGTTACCCGGGAGCATCATTTATTCCAAGATCCATTGCATAGGCAAATGTCCATTTTATATGGGTTTTTCCAATGTTTTTTGTGTTTCTGAAGATGTGAACTCATCAGTTGTTGATCACGGGGCGCGCGGACATTTTTGAAAAATGTCCGTCGATGAGAAGCGTCAATTTAACAAAATGTGTTGGTTTTGCACAATGGAAGAAGCAAATTCCGTGGAAGGGTTGCCGATTTTATCAAGTGTCCGTACATAGTCATTAAAATGATGATGCAATACCCCTGCGAACGCCAAGGAAAATGGAGATCCATTAAAATTCATTGCAAATACCAATACAATCTGTGTTTGCCACAGCGGCCCAAAAGCTGATAGTCACCTTTTTTTGCGCTTTTCACTGCGGTCACAAGTTCCAAAGGTTTCTGGAAGCATTGCGATGGACTTGTTTTTCACTGCGATGTACGGCAAGAGCTCGAAGAACGCGTTCCAAGCCAGGCTCCTTGTTCAAGTAGTGCGCGCACAGCAGATTGCGGTGCTCGATCTTGTCACGCGCAGGGGTTGACAAGAGACCCATCCCGTTTCAGCTGTCCTTTTGATACACTTGCCAAACCTTCAGCCACATTGTCACCAGCTGCCAATATGAAACTGTCTTTCCTTTCTTTTGCCATCCCATCTTGCACCAGTTTGCGTAGCAGTGTCACATAGTCTTGGGTCATACCTTTTTTGGGGAGGGTGGCCAGCGGCGTAAATACGAAGCGGAGATGGGAAACACCTTTCAAACTTGGAGTCTTGGCAAGACCAGCTGCTTTTTGCAGCGCCGGGGAGCCACCTGCAGAAGCGATGTGCTTCCCTGGTTTCAACTTCTGATTCACTCCTTTGGCTACTTCCAAGAAAGATTCTGCACCAGCCGAGGACCCTTTGGAAGCAACTTTCGGAGGCAGCGGAAGCACTGCGTAACTCTTTGTGTTCACTTGGGTGTTGCAAGAAGAATTAAGTGCCACAGCGTAGCATCAAGAGCGTGTTGGATGTTGGATGTTGGATGTTGCAAGATCACGAAGACCATCAAGAAGGTCGTCGACAGGACGTTATTACACCCCCCCCACCCCCCCCCGAAACCCGAACCCCCCCCCAACCCCCCACCCCCCAACCAACGTGCCAACAAACGGTTTCAGCCGAGAAACATGAAGAACTCCCAAGTTGCGCGCAGTCGGTCGAAACGTCGGCCACAGATCACACCCGCTGCAGCGAAGTAACCATGATATGGAAAGAGACACGTACACGCGAGGACTACGGCGTCCATCTGAGCCAAAAAAAAAAAAGGAAAACGGACACTGATCCACCTCAGCGAGACATTCGGTGGCTCGGGAAACCCCAGGGCTGGCGGGTCATTTTAAATCCATAGATCTTCAATGAGATGCTGACCAACTGCAACCCAGTGCATCAACATGGATCGGCCTCAAGCGATTCTGGGAAGGGGATCACCAAGCTAGAAATCACTTTTTGCAAACTCACCATGTCATGTGGGGACCAAGAAGGAGAATCAGTGATGCTGTTTCAACTAAATAAGGAAAATCAGTGATGTTTTTTTTGTTTTTATCATTTTACACATTTAGCGATGTGAAGTACGAAACCAAAAAACATCGAAGCCCGGCCGAATCATCCAGCGCCAAACGGGAGACGTTACTGGTACTGTGCTTTTTCTGAGCGACGTCTGAATGCAGGGTGTGCCATCCCACTTTGGGGTACCTAAGCTTCGAAAACCAAGAAACATAGCTGCTTGGTAGGGTATGCCTTATGGTATGTGTTCAACCAATAACTGGTAAAACATACGGCTTGTGTATATGTATATATATATGTGTGTAATTATGTGTATGCATATATACACAATATATATTATATATAATTATATATTGTATATAGAATGCATTTTGTTTGTATTAGCCATGCTACAATGCTATAGTCCCGGCATGTTCCATTGGCCGCTAGCCTTGTGTGTCAGGAAGCGCTCAGGTGCCTGGGGTGCCTGTGGTGCCTGGTGGGGTTGAGACATGAAGTGAATGCAGGTTATTTTGGTTTCAAATTGGCTATGGTTCAGAACTATGGTTTATAAACACCTTTATGGTATAACTATGGTTGGCAACTATGGTTTATAACAATATAGATACGTTACTATCGTTTATAGCTAAGTCAACTAGGTTTAGAACTATGGTTTATATAAACATACGTGACTATGGTTTTATAACTAGGGTGACTATGGTGGTTGTTATATCTATAGTATGTGGGCAACCCCGGCTGCCATAAACAACTACCATTTGGGGATGGTTTCAATCCCGCCCGTAGAGATGGTGATTTTCTTGGGGATGGTTTATGAAATTGGGTGAATCCCGCATTATTCAACTAACCATATGTAAGCAGCAGAAGTGGGGATTGAAACATCACAAATTCAGATTTAAACACTGAGTAGCGGACATGTTTTCTTTTTTAAATAATGGGGGAGACCTCAAATTCTATGGGACTGTAACTTTGGGGTACATCTTGCTCTAAAACCACATATATCGTTTTGGTGATTGTCCCAGGGAAACCATCATATTGGTAAATTTCCCCCGCAGAAACAGCAGGACATTGATTTACCATCTCCAAGTGCTGACTTTCCATTTTCGGTCACTCTCTTGCTGCGGTTCAGCCCATCCGAAATACCCACTTCAATACGAAGGAGGGCTATTGTGTTCTTTCAGTATGATGGAGCCGGGGCCCCTGCATTCTCATAGGCTATACTCTAAGGTACTCTTTAAAAGTATTCGGTGGAATTATCCAAAGCACGCTTTCATACGTTTTCTCCATGTCCGTGAAACTTCTGAGTTCGTAATCTGTATAGCAACCACAAAAAGGTAGAGAAGTAGAGAAGTAAAATTCAAAATAGTGGTATTTGATGGTATTTGTGTTTTTTGGTTTATCTGCTTGAGAGTTAGTGAACTGGGGGGGTTAGTATAAATGACGAGTGAAAATACATATATAATCATATATAATATACATACGTATTTCAACAAGGATGTTCCAGGATTAGGCTCCTGCACAGTACCCTGCTAGGTACCAGCAGCATGGACCCGGATGACATTGATTCGGAAGATGCGCAGGACGGAAGATTTTGTGGATCGGATGGGACATGGATGAAGGTCTGTGGAAGAGTTCTCGAAGAATGATGTCTTGCTGTGTATCACAGCTTTTGGAACTGTTCTCATCTTCCAATGTTGGAGAAAGTGGCCGGTTTTTGAGACTGGAGTGCCTGGAGGAATCTACGTCAGCTTTTCGATGTCCATGACTTGAAGAAACAAACCCTTTGAAGGGAAATCACTAAAATATGTGAGGAGAAAACAGCAAAGGGTTTAACGGTTTCCTTGAAGTCAATCCATTTTTCCCCAGGATCAGTGGTCACATCCCACTGTGCTACTGGTATTTATGGATTATTCAATAATATTCAATCATATTAAATCCCCCCATTATTTCCAAGCGTTTATTGTTTCCACCATGTTCCACCTTCAACCCGCACCCCGCAGGACATGGCCAACGCAGAAACCGCGGAGCAGTTGCGGGGTCACCTTCAACGTACGCCGCGCTCGGAGGGAGAGCGGGTTTGGGATTTTGGAAGTAGGAATCACTGGTGTTCATTGAACAATGTTGTGCAGTTATGGCCCTTTACCAGTTATAAGTACTAAGAAAAGCCCATTTACAGAATGTATAATCCCACTTATAACCAGTTACAACTGATAAATGGCCATACCTGTGGGATTCACCCAATTTCATGAACCATCCCCAAGTCATCACCATTTCTTTTATAGGTAGGATTGAACCCCTCCCCAAATGCTACTTGTTTGTGACATTGGGTTGCCCAAATTAACCAGTTATAATTGCAACATCTAGGGAAATAACATGAAACAACCAGACCAGTCATAGTTCAGAATACATATTCGTTGGAGTGCTTCAAGGGAAAACTATTCAGGAAACCATGATTCTCCCCATCAAATATAAAGGTTTCCGGTTTCAATTTTCCCTTAAACCAATCTGATGAAGAAAGGCGAATGTTATATGCGCCATTGTCAAAAGATGGATTATACAAGATTGTACACCCGTTTGGGGCTTTATAGACGCATTATAATGGTCCGATGGCCAAACCCATATTCCATCATATTCCATCATATACCATCATATACCATCATTTGCCTATGGCGCATATGACTCATGGTCAAAATGGTTGAAGACCACTTTAGTATTGCAGGAGTTGTTTGTCAGAGATGTGCACAAAACACTGTAAAGTGATATGGCTCCCCCCAAAAGCGATAATGACACAAAACACTTGGAAAGCGATATGATCCCCGAAAAACAATAATCGATAATGGCAACTACTGAGATGTAAAGGATTTTGACGGGAGCTCATATGATTGTTTTACTATAGTTGAATATTGAAATATATAGTCATATATTTATATATATAATTGTCATGCACTCAAGGTTATGTGGCTTGTCACAATAACAGATACTATTTGTTGGGGCTTGCTTTGTCAATATTTCACATCAAGAGACAATCATCAAGTGCTATTGAAACACGGTCTTTGTCCCTTGGTCTTTGATTAAAAGGGCAAACGGTCCTTGACCCAATATTTTGTTTGTTGGAGTCCCATGGGCTTGTCCTTTCTAAATTGTGGGTTTAACAAGCACTGTTTTGCGAATGTACCTATCAAAAGACCGGATTGTAGCAATTTTTATAACTGGATATTGGGTCTGTCAATGGGGCCACGTTAACACGGCATAATTTCAGGCAATCGTTGGGTTCATCCTATGCTTTCCATTGCAGAACCCGTTGGAACAATCGAAAAATCTAAAGACAGTCCCCCCACTCTCCCATCAAAATCAAGATGGAATCATAACATACGTAGTATGTTTTATGACTTGACGTATGCAATACAACATTCTAATATATATATATATATTCATACTACACATACGTTATATATATATATATATATATATCTATTGAAATAGTTGGCAAATATATATATATATATATACACAAATAAATACATATATATATATATATACATTAAATAGTGGGCATATATATATATATATACACACATATCTACATGTCATAGACATTATATATATATATATGTAGGCTTGTGGTCATATGTGGTATCCAAATATAAATATATATAAATATATATAAATATATATATATGCACAGCAACACCAAAACAGAACATGGAAAACACAGCTCTTTCTAGGCTTGCGGAGGACTTCCAATCTGACCGGTGTCGGGGCACCCAGTTCGCAACGTGAAAATGGGGTATGCCGTATACCCAAATAGCAATCTAAACAATATGAACAATGGTGATTTTTCACATGCTACGGAAAACATCCATTCAAATATGGCAAATAATGATTAACCATCAGAATTGGGGCTACTCTATTTTCTGGGCATGGCGCACTATGACTGGGCCCGTTGAAACCATGGGTGATTGAAGCATCAAGCTGATGGAGTTTCTGGGATTCCCATGCTGTCATTGACCGTGAAGATTGACTTGATGGCTAGTATATTGATGTAAAATGGATGTAAAATGGTAATTGATGGCTGATTTTATTTCCCTCGCTTGGGATATCGTGGTTGTTTCTCATGTACACAATTTTACACACCATTTACTAACCCATCGTAGCATCATATAGGAGGTGTGATCATGTATAAAACCCTCTATGTATAAACCATCTACAACTGTATATACCTCGTTGCAATATGAATCTGTTTGAGAATCTAATAGAGCACTCCAAACCCACTGGTTAATCATATTAAATTGCCCCTACTGACATGTAATTTTGTTTTTTTGGTGGTGTACTCCAGTTTTTAAAGACAACCATATATCATATCAAATTGGTTACAATTATATCCCATTAGATATAGCATATCATTATACTATTATGGTTATTATCTTATATATAATTATCTTGAACTGGTCTGTTTTCCCCTCATCAGACGACCTAAGCAGTCCAACCAGTTGAACAACCAGTTACATCCATTTTTGTGCCCCAGTTTATTAGCCAAGTTGGTTTATACCTAATATGATCAGGTTCTGTGCTGGGCATATCTATGTAGTTAAGGGGTTTATAAATGTTTATAATTCATTTTGCAACCAATAAATATCAAACTGGTTTTACCAATGATAATATATAGATAATATATAGATAATATATAGATAATATATGCCTCAATAATTACCAATGATAAGGTTCTAGCATTGCTTGGTTGTCGGGTAGATACATCCTCAACTCTCCAGGCCACGCGCGAGCAAATCCGTCTGTTGCTGGCGCTGCTCGGGGGCCCCAACAAAAAAATTGGCGCGGTCGCCACAGTTTTTTCACCGTTACGAACGACGCGGTGGAAAATCAAATGTGACAATGGAAAATCGATGAAAAATCAATGGAAAATCATGCCCCTGGATTGGAGGTTCTAATGGGAAATCACAGATGTTGGTTTCCATTGCCGTGCTTGATTACCAGAGGGTAAGTGAAACAAAACATGATGCAATTGTTATTGGGGAACACAGCAGAAAAATGATGTTCTGGTGTTGCTGGTGTGGACATGTTTGGAATATTGGTTATCTTCTGCCATATTTGGGATGATGCTCCCCGTTGACGAGCGCATTGTTCATGCGCATTGAAACCACCAATCAGTCTAATATGTACCGAAATTAGGATTCATTTCCACGATTTGCGCATATTGGGGTATGATCATCAATCCATTAATAAGGACTTGCATAAGGACTTACATATCCATTGCAAGTCCCACTATGGGATACATGGCCATACCCCATATAGCAATTGTTCAGCTGCAACAGATCCGATGGAAAAGATGACACCTATCCAAATGCGTCACATATTTATTGGTTAGACGTTGAGCTGTACAGTAACCTAAACATCCCAAGGTCATCCCCAGATTGAGCCATCGCCATGTTGATAGGTAGCCATTGCATGTTTGAGATGAACATATCAAAATAACATACATCTCCTTATGTAAACCTTCCTATAGCCTTCCCATGTTGAAAAGCCCAATGCATGACCAGAAAATCTTAGGCTGGATCACATCGGTTCCACGGAGGCCTTTTTTGGGATTTTTGGGCGGCCGGATGATGAATCAACATACAGAACCCCCACACAAAGAGGATTGACAAGTATTTCCAGGACCTTATCGTATGATGTGTCCCCGTAATTTCACATGTTCCAGGTCTCCAACTGTTCTATCTATTTGCGGGCTACTGTAAAGGTGTAGAGGTAAAATGCCAACAAGGAAAAACAAATTATATAGTGAATAGGGAATAATTACATATAATTACCTGATGTGGTGTAGAAGGACTCATGTGGGGATGGGTCAAAACTTATTGTTACCATATTTGGAGAAATATCTATCCATTAACCAGCTATCTATTAGGATACCATCCGGGTACCGTTTGGGCCACCCATAACCCTTGCAGTTACGAAGGGTGGCCCCAGCTGAACAGGAAAATCTGAAGAAGTTGAAGGAACGTGATGCGCAGATGGAAGCACGTTCGGGCACCCAAGCGTATCCAGGCAGCCTACTTAGTCAGACTACTTACAGAATGCTTATACACCAACTTACTATAACTTACCTATCATCCGGAGATTCTAGGGGCCCTTAACTGTGATTTTTCCAATGGAGGCATTGGATCAATTTCAGAGAGAAACTGGACTCCTTCGGACTCCTCCGATATCCTCCGATTGATCCGATGATTACGACGATCGGCGATCGTTGTGAATTCCGAGGTGTAAACCAATCTTTCTCCAGTCTTTGTCCTGGTCTCAGTGCGATGGGAACTCATGGGATGCGCCAGATCTTGGTGCCGTGGTGCCATCATTCCGATGCAGAGAAGTCGGCGATTTTTGTACAATGTGAGGCCCCCCAGTTATAAGTTGGTTTATAAGCCCCAGTAACTACAGTTATAAGTACCATAAACCATAGTTATTGGAGTTATAAACCAACTTAGATATCTTGGGGGCCTCACATTGTAGGTGTCTATGTATGTGATTGCACGTGAACCTTGTTGCATCATGCTGCATTCAAGAATTTTCAAACGCACGCTTAGAAGACATCATGAAAGACAGAAGATGTACAGAGACAAGGACCTTCATGCTACTGTACATTGCTGGTGTTTGTACCAGTTTCATCCATTGTGCATATGTTTCATGTGTTTTTCCATAAATTCTACCCAGAGTTTCCCATCTCGTCAACAAGCCGTCTGCCCCGTGGTGCCCTGCCAAAACTGCAGGCCGTAGCTACGAGAACTCGAAACGCTGCTCGGCTGCAGATGGGGGGGTATCCCGGGAGTTCGGAATTATGATGACCAACCATCAAGCATGATAAAACAGAAATATATAGATAATATATGAATATATATATATATATGGATAATATTTGGATAATATTTGATGATATATGATCATGATTGATCATGTATGGAGAATATATGGAGAATATATGGACAATATGTGGATAATATATATATAGATAATATAGTGTCGATAATATGTGGATAATATATGGATATTATGTGGACAATATGTGGATACTATGTGGATAATATATGGATAATATTTGGATAATATTTGATGATATATGATCATGTATGGAGAATATATGGAGAATATATGGACAATATATGGATAATATATATCTATATATAGATAATATAGTGTCGATAATATGTGGATAATATATGGATGTGGATAATATATAAATAATATGTGGACAATATGTGGATACTATGTGGGTAATATATGGATAATATTTGGATAATATTTGATAATATATGATCATGTATGGAGAATATATGGAGAATATATGGACAATATGTGGATAATATATGGATGTGGATAATATATGGATGATATGTGGACAATATGTGGATACTATGTGGATAATATATGGATAATATTTGGATAATATTTGATGATATATGATCATGTATGGAGAATATATGGAGAATATATGGACAATATATGGATAATATATATCTATATATAGATAATATAGTGTCGATAATATGTGGATAATATATGGATGTGGATAATATATAAATAATATGTGGACAATATGTGGATACTATGTGGGTAATATATGGATAATATTTGGATAATATTTGATAATATATGATCATGTATGGAGAATATATGGAGAATATATGGACAATATGTGGATAATATATGGATGTGGATAATATATGGATGATATGTGGACAATATGTGGATACTATGTGGATAATATATGGATAATATTTGGATAATATTTGATGATATATGATCATGTATGGAGAATATATGGAGAATATATGGACAATATATGGATAATATATATCTATATATAGATAATATAGTGTCGATAATATGTGGATAATATATGGATGTGGATAATATATAAATAATATGTGGACAATATGTGGATACTATGTGGATAATATATGGATAATATTTGGATAATATTTGATGATATATGATCTTGTATGATTAATATATGGATAATATGTGGATAATATGAAGGCAGCCTAATCTTGAGACAAGCCATGACAAGCCGATATTGTGTTGATGATCACTTTTCAATACTGATCGGTCTAAACTATGGACTACCCTCTGGTAATTTAACATAGCTATTGAAAATGGCCATTTATAGTGGAATTACTCATTGAAAATCGTTATTTTCCATAGTTATGTAAACGTTTACCAGAGGGTATGCTTGCTTCAATGACTCCATGTTTGGGCTCGCGAGACCTGCACCTGGCTAAATTCCTCTCCAAGATGAGATTCCTAAGACCTTGCTGAGTAGACAATGATTGTTTAGCTTCATGACAGCATTTACGCATCCATGACTGGGTGATTCTAGGTTTCCTTTTTGACCCCATTATGTCATTAGGTCTCAAGATTTCCCAAAACGGTCCATTGGATTCAATCAATATATATTATATATTGTTATATATACACAATCTCCATGCTCAACTTCTGATTGGTCCGGCGTCCTTGCCAGACTGATTTCCCTTGCATCCTGACAGAAATAAAGTCAGTCACAATGTTAACCCATGTTAATCCCAGAAAAAGAAAATATTTGGTTGTTTAGAAATTTCTAGGAGGGGGGTGTCTTTTTCATTCTTCCAATTCAAAGTCTGGGGGATGTTCTCAATTATTTGTGTTATTAGTTGGAACTGCCAATCAGAACGCAGGCTTTCCAGTTCCAGATTTGGCCACCATAATTTTCAGAAAAATTCCAGTCCCGTTTGAAAGATGGCGATCTTACCCAGCCACCGGGGGGGTGACTTTTGCTGGTGGAAACTTGGCGCCATGTTTTGGGTCACCATGGCCTTGTGAATGTTGGAATGGCCATGTCCATCTGGGAACTGGATTCTTTGGACCCAAAGTTAGATCCGTACTTTTAAGTAATATGTATATATCTATCTACATGGATACATTGTGATACATCGATAAATCTAAAGTCATAGTTACAATTTGATTTGATTCATAAACCCATCTTCATCTAATTGTAGTTATACATGTTATACCAACCATAACACCTCAGTAAGCTTAACTTTATAAACCATTAGACACCGTTCGGCGGTCCACCGTACCTGTCTCAGGTCTGGAAAAGGTGGAAAAGGTCAGATCTATGGCCAGCAACACCTGAGAATCCTGGCGTTCTTAAAGACGACACCGCAAAACAGCAGACACTTCACACACATAATAAAACATGTCTGGGTGCCATCTTCACAAACAAATATGTCGCTTTTGGCCACGAAGCCTCAAATTTCACACTTTGATCAAACTTTGATCTTGCTAAATGTGTGCCTGAAACATAGAACCCCAATCTGTTTGTTGGTCCTTTTTGGCTATATACGTATATTTTGTATATATATATATGTATATATATATAACCAAAAGTGGTCCAACATTCTGAACGATGGAGATGAGGCCAGGTGAAGGAAGGTTTCACATGGGATGAGCGTCGAGCGTTGCAGAGTCACCTCGAAATGTTGATGCAAGCCCTGAATAACTCATGTTATTTTGTTTTCAGATGACATACCATTACAACCTAAAAAACGCAGGGAAGATAAAACTTGATGTTATGTCATTTTACCCCAGGATATGTTTGATAGGACCTAGGTCTCAAATATTCTGAAGCTAACCTGGAGGGATAGAGGTACCCTTGCCTGGAAAATCCCCAAGAAATGTGTAGGTTTTAATGAGAAAATCATTTCCTGTAATACATGGGAGGATTTTCCGGCAAGATTAATCTTTTATATGATCTCATTATGGCACATAGTAGCCACATTTCTCACATATTTTCTGGACAACGCTTCCAAGCTACACCCAGGTGGGCTTGTCTGGAAATAGGGTACACCTAACATCATTGACTAATGATCAATATCCCTATCACAATGGACATTTGGGGAATATGCACCTTTGTCAGATACACATTCATATATGAATATATATATATATATCATTATATATCCATATATTATCCATATATCATATATATATATATTATACATATCGATCCTGTTTTTTGTTGATTTTCCAAAATTCATCAAACTTATCATATCATGTCCCGGTAACATGGTGTGTTCTTCACCATTTTTGTTATGGAACTCCGACGATGAATCAACGCTTGCCACTTCGATCATCCCTGGGCGCGCGCCATGCGACGCTGTGTGCCATGTGGAAAAGGGATATTAGAATCTCAGATGTGACTGTAAGGGGAATGATAGGGACGGAAATTCTAAGGATACAAGTATTGTGTATAATACATATATATATATATGCTTATATATGATTATACATATATGATTATACATATATGATTATACATATACGATTATACATATATGATTATACATATATGATTATACATATATGATTATCTATGTATATACATATGAATTATTATCTATATACATATATTTATTATATATATATTAATCAGATAGACCCTGAACCCCCATGGTGTTTCGTGCCTTTGCCTGATCCCACCGCATTCCGTTGCCAGGTCCATTGGCGCGTGAAAACGAAAAAAGGGGACATTTCGCGTTGCGAAAGGGGGACGCCTGAATTATCCGATGGTACAATATTACTACATATTACGAACATTTTACTAACTGTATATACACATAAAATATACACATAGAATAGGTGAATTATACTAAATCATCACAGGTGAATTATCATATATATATATATTATAGATCTATATCTATCTATATATATATATATGGAAGGGCCCCAAGAAAGGTGGGAAACACATGGAAAAATTCACCCATGGGACGTTACTGTTCGATCTTTCTTGGGCCTAGGCTGCTTTTATTGACCTCTCCACGACGTCACCATTGTACATGGGAGGGATTTGGAATGGCTTCACATATTTGCTCAGATTGGATATTTGAATCATTGCATTTCAGTGATGCAATTGAATTTTAGAATACTTGCTGAAGGTGTCATGTAGGAATGTGCATGATTTCTCCAAAGATACATTTATTGTGCTGTGAAATGTTCAAGATACGATCATACCATTTATAAGAAGCATCAGAAGTTGGGTTGCAGTGAGACTGCAGTGACCACAAAAAAATGTAGCTAAATGTATGAGAACCTGGCACCCTGAGTTCAAACACGACCAATAATGATGGAGCAGTGCAGCAGTGCCCAACATACCAATGGGTAGATTATTAAAGGAGTTGTAGTTGTACGATTTACTCATAGAAAGATCATTATGACCCATTATGGGAACCCCTGTAAACCAGCCAGTACGGCCAAAAAAGTATTATGGATTTATTATGGATGATGTGGGTTTGTCTGAAAACAGGGTACCCATTCATCCAAAATTGATGGTTATATAATCATTAAAACAAAAGAAAACATTTGTAATCGTACAAAACCACACTCGCATGTTTCAAGATTGACATGCAACTCTGGGGATATACCACATTGATTGTCTGCAAGTGTTGAGTTTGCATGTGCCAATTGGCTCAGCGGTCCGCACGGGGTTTGGGGACACCCTGTGGAAGCGGGCCAGGGGAACAAGCTGCCCATAGACACAAGATGAACCATTACGGGAATCGAAGCGTCTCTAAGTCCCATTTGTTCCATGTATATCAATTTGTGGTATAAAGTGGTATTAACAGATACTGTTTCATTTACATGAATTTATCTAATTACACATATATGAATCAATTCATAATTGGAATATACATGAATTTACATGAAATTACCTAAACTACACATAATTATATACACTAGTACGGAGTATTTGGAGGGAAATCGTGGCACGCGTGGAGCGTTTATCGTGATACTGTCATGTTAGTGTGGTGACCAGTGGCTGCAACCATGTACGTTCTGTTTCAATCAGGTCACCCAAAACAGTTTCTTTAGAACAAAACAAACACAATCTATCATAATTCATGATATAAAATAGAGTCCGTTCCCTTTTGTTTACATATATAGATATAGGATATCATATGAGTATGTACTATGATATCATATACACATGACATTCATGTTTCCCATTGAAGCAGACCAGTGATGGATCGTCTCGCGGGCCTCGGCGACCTCTTGACCGTGAAAGGCTTGGCACCCAAGGCACAGCGGTGAAGCTGTGATGAAGCTGTGTTGAAGCGTAGGGTTCTAGGGGGCTTTGAAACATGGTTATACCATGGTTATACCATGGTTATACCATGGTTATACCATGGTTATACCATGTTATCTCGGGATTGTGAATCCATATTGACATCTTTTCGCAGCGGAGAGTCTTACAGACATAAAAAAAAATGGCATTTTGGAGATTGAACGATGCTTGGGTGATGAAAGCGGAGGTGAAACCTCTCAGGACCGGTGCAGCCTTTCTTTGCTGCGCTTGGTTCAAAGGGGATAGGTTGGGGTCTTTCCCAAAGGTTGACTCATGAGTTTCCGCTTGGCTTTGAAGATGGTCCTGAAAAATGTTCTGAATTTCAATCTGGGCTCGGAAGAATGATCCAAAAAAATCCTGGAATTGGTTGAATGTTGTTTGTTGATGGTTGAAACCCTGATGATCTTGGGTGAAAACCTCTTGAGGTTTTCACCGCAAAGTTTGCTACCGAAACCAATCCATGAATTGGATAAGTAAAGATACCATGTTTGCTGAATGACGATGAACATGTAACATTTCATTGAACCTGATTACTTCACACCAACAAAATCTGAATATATCCATCAACATATACCCTCTGGTAAATTAACATAGACCCTGAGAATCGCCAATTTTTAATGGACACTAATCTTCCAAGCCCTATTTGGCAGGGTCTATGTTAATTTTCTTATGTTAATTTACTGGAGGGTATAAACATATAAAATGCTTGATATCCCATGTGTGATGGTGAATCCATAGATGAACCACGCAGGCTACGCCTTGGTCAGATCAGTATCCACAGCCCCTCGGCAAGCGCTGAACCGATGGGACATGTATGGAGGAGTGGCTTTTAACATCAATATATAATATAATTATAATATACATATATATATATATACATTATATATTATATTATATTATATTATATTATATTATATTATATTATTATATATATGTATATACATTATATTAAATATATGATATATTATAAGGCATAAATAGATATATTGTATATATATATACATATATATGTAATTATATATACCCCAGAAAAAATGCAGGAAAGGTCAATTTTCGCACTCCTTCAGCAGCATTTTACATTTTTTTGGGGTGGGTGCTAACCCATATCGGGATGGGTCAAAACCTCTTACCATATTTTGGGGATGAACATGCATACCTACCAGCTATTTGGATGTGAGCAAGCACAGAGCCGTTTGGTACTGACTACCGCCGTATTTTTCACTAGGGATATAATCCACTAATTGGTGGTTTGGAACATTTTTCATTTTTCCATCTATGGCAAATCCACAATATATGGAATCATAATCCATTTTATTAATCCAATATATATTGGGAATGTCATCATCCCAACTGACGAACTCCATCATTTTTCAGAGGGGTTAACGGTCAACCACCAACCAGATCCACAACTGGGATCCAGCTCACAGGAGGTTGGGATGATGCCTCCATCGTGCCATTGTTGAACCACAAGAACCGCAGTATTCCATGCTTCACCTCACAGAGATTTGAATGTTTGCAATTAGTGTATATACAATTATATATATATATATATATCAGTTCAATTGAGTGCTTAGGCTTAGAATCACCAGCCGCTGCGTTATTTCATGATTCTGTCAAACTTACTATGAATGTTCATATTAAATGAATGTTCAAATTATTCATTAAGCATTCCCGCATGATGTCCAATCACCAACGAACCATATTTCCCCGACTTGGTTGAAGGGATATGTTTTTTGGTTTCACCCCTATGTTTGAAAGTAAAACAAAGGGTTTCCTGTATATGGTGCTTCAAATTGGATCTGTTTGATATCCCATGTTTTTTGATGATTGACCCCCGAAACAAATCCCTTCAATCAATTTTGATCATCCCATGACTATCCTATGATTTTTCATTCATTTCTGCTGGTTGGTGGTTTGACATATATTTTATGTTCAACCATAGATACAGGATGAGGATATCCAATGATGAGCATGTTTTTATCATTTTTGTTCAGATTGGTTGAAGTCGCCGATCAGTATTGTATACATTATATATATATACATATACATATATATATATAGACAGTTTCTTTGAACATAGGCTATCCATGGGTACCCCATTCCATCACTGGTTCAACACCGCATTTTCCCAGTATTTGATGGCCATAGATTTCGGAGTTTACCTAATTTTCAAACAAACCCAAGGCATATTGTTTGGTGTAAACCCCTGCCTATTGTAAATGTTCCCTCTTCATATATACATATATACATAATTATACATATATATATATATATACATACATATATATATAGGTCAAAATTCAGCACCCAATGAACCGTAGATGTTAGTTCATTTTTAGCACTTACCCTCCGGCAATCAAACGTGGCTAGCTGGGAAATCCCCTAGAAATGGAAGTTTCAATGGGAAGCATGCCATGTTTGATTGCCTCAAGGTTGACCACCATCATATCCCCCTAAAACATCCGAAAAAAATATCCCATTAAATCACCATCAAGTTACCATGTGTTTTGGTTAAATCCCATTAAAGCCTCATCATTATATCATTCACATTTTGTTGCTGATTTCCCATTGAACCACCATCGAAACACAAATGAATTACCATTAAAATCATACTAAATCACCACTACTATCCAGCTAATATCCCATGTTTTTTAACAACAATTTAAATATCCATCAAGTTGGAATCGGAATCACCATTAAAATCACCATGTTTGTGGTTAAGTTACCATCTGGTTATTTGATATAGCCATGGAAAATCACCATTATTAATAGGTAAACCATCTATAAATGGAGCATTTTCCATGGCTATGTTAAAGAACCAGAGGGTAATCATCCCATTTGTACTTTAAATTGCTGTTCTGGCAGGCGTAATGCCTTCAGTTTGCCTAGTGCGACGCGGCAGATCCAAGTGATCCCGTCCGGGAACCAATGGATGGCGTCGGAAATCCCTCAAGCTGGGGAGCTAAGTTGGTTGACAACTAGGCTAAGTATGGTTTGTAGTAGATATCAGTAGATGATTGATGATGTTAAGTATATCTATAGTATGTTTGTAGTATCTCTCTATATATATATACCTGGTAAGCACTGGGGGTTGTATTTTCAAGTCCGTTCTGGAAAAGTTGACTTTTTGATAGGTGGATTGAAAAAATATAACCTGGAGTGATTCTTTACGAATTGAGCCCCAAGATATCAAATTTATATACTTCAATATATCTATATATGCATGCATATATATAAAAGCCCAAGCACATAAAGCCCAAGCTATTTCCATGGTTTATGCAAGCTATTCCCATGGTTTATGCATATAGAACCCATGGTCTTTATACCAAATACCAAGCGAATTGCAGGGTTAATGCACATAAAAATCCAAAACATTTACCAAAATCACAAGCGAATTCCAGCAATTCATATACAAATCACAAGCGAATTCCAGCAAATTAAGGATGATCTTCATATCGAAATTACAAGAATTTACTAACCCAGCCTATGTTTTTTTTAACATGTCCCATTAATTTCCATTATATGGAAACCCTGGGAAATCTGACCACGTCCCTGCCAGCCCTGCCACCAGGTTTCTTGACCCACTCAGCAGAAATATACAAATGTCATGTGGCGAAGTTTACAAGCATGGCCATGCATTAGGCTTCCAGCAGCATCTCGATATAGCATCAGTGGGATGACATATGGAAAAATTGGTCATGCATGGGAAACCGCAGAAAAGAAACACTTTTTTAATCAAAGTATATAGGGCAGCATCTATTATATGTGCCGCTACATGGTTTGCTTGGATGGCACCATAGATCTTCTGCATGAAGAGTGCTGCTGGTATGATTGCGCTGCTTGAGCTGCGTGGGCAATCTGGTTTCCACGGGATCCACAACAATGTTAAGTTAGATAATGTTTTTGTCGTATATCGAAGATCCCATGATTATATATATTTGAAGTAAACCAAATTGGTGTTAAAAATTTGGATCTGCAACCACGAAGCTCCACAGGCCACATGCAGTGGCTAGTCAAGTGAGACATCCTGGTACCGCTCAGACACCTGAGCCGTTTTGGCTGAAAGGCACAGTGACAGTGGCTTCCAGGGTTTGGCTGTGTGTCGTGCATGGCATCTTCTTCAAACATCCTGAGGGACAGGGAACCCGATGCTAGTGCTGACGAATCCCCTGATAGTGTGAGGTCTGACAAAAGCAGCCGTTATTCCATTGATGGGGTGGCTTCCCAATGGGATGATGAGCCCCAGGTAAGGCTTCGCATGAGGAACAGTGACCATCTACTCAAACATTGGGATTCCAAAAAGGGTGCCGAGACCAATGATGATGTTACCCGGAATGTGGCCAACTTGAAGCTCAACTACAAGGTACTATCCCCTCTGTTGAAGAAGATGGCAGAAAATGGTCATTTACTTCCAGTGATTGACAACATCATGGAACAAGTTCGCAACTTGTTGACCCGATGCAAAGTTCAACATGATGGTGAGCGTGTGTACCGAGAAGGGTGGGCTATAAAGAAGTTACTTTCACTGGCAAAATCTCAGATGTGGAAAGAACGGAACCCAAAGGAGAATGGTTTACAAACATGTCACATGTTTCATTTTATATTTGGAAAATATGCAATATAAACAATTCAATCCTGGTGTTTCACTCTATATGTTTCGATTTCCCTTCCTCTTTGCTCGAGATCCCAACATACCCCAGCCTTGGCTCAGCAGGATCCCATATGTCGATCCATCCTCATGGACTTGGGTGTCAATTTGGAAGAGGCTTGTCGGCCACAGGTTTGGGAAGGTGAGGTGCCAACTTCAGAATCCCAGGTTAGATTTTTTTTCAAGCCACCTATCAAAAAGCCAACTTTTCCAGTATGGACTTGAAAAACAACCATCAGTGCTTATACCAGGTAAAAAAAAAAAAACCTCTATGCCTGCAGCTCTGTTCAGGTACGATCTGTGGTGCCCATCGAGAATCAGGGAAATGATCATGGGCCTGGTGGTGGTGACACTACTGTTGAACCCCCCAACAGTGTTGAGCCTGTTCCTGTGGCTGACCGGGACTCATCGAATGGGGTTGGACCAGTTTCTGGGGACAATGGTGGATCCCCATATGAAGCTTGGAATGAATGGCTTACTGATGCACAGCCCCATGATCCATTTGATACTTCTTCGACCGAACCACCAGCCGTGGAGATCAACAGTGGTGATCCTAAAGAAATTTGATTTCAATATGCTACTTTTTTTTTTGCGCATTGTTGACTATAGATAGATCTAAAATTGTCCCATCAAAGGAGCTGCCTGATCATGTGCATATATGAATTTCAAATCAACAAAATTCCCAATCCAATCAGTGATCCATGGAATCGGGGTCTTCCACATCTTTTTACATATGGCCAGTGGGTTGTTTGTCAGGAAAGTTCCTTGCAGTTGGTGGTTGATATCTCCGATGATGAATCCCCACTGGTTCGAGATCCAGATTGGCTTCGACGAGAATTGACACTTGTGATGGATCAAATTTCCACATTGACATCGCCCTTTGATATTGGCAATTTGCATTCTTTTGATTTTCGAAATCATATTAGGGCCTATCACAAAAGTTTAAAGCACTATATGCATATATATGAAGGGATCATCCAAACCCAATTTATATATAGATCAGAATCATATATGGAGCTTGGCAATCCCTGATCCGAGATTAGTTTCAAAACTATGTAGACATCAGCATGCCCAGGCAAGTGTCATCAGAACCCACCCCGGCTGATGCGCAAGAGCCCGGGCTTGATCCAGGGGAGCATCCAGCAAGCACCAAGCCTGCAAGCGAACGAGGCAACTGGTCTTGCACCATTGCTTTTGGGGTACCCCTAAAAGGTTGTATGGTGTACGGAAATCCATTAATATAATATCCATTAATATCATCGAGATCATTTATTTAGTTCAATTCAAGTGTATATATATCAATTTAACTAAGGCCATCATTCTATTTGGATCCTTGGTGATTCCATGGAGTACGGAGGTGATGCAGTGGAAACCCAACTTCAAATCCCTGGGGACCAATTTGAGAACACGGACTACATGCAGAAGCAACTGCAGTGGATGGAAGAGGTTGAATCCAGAGTGCAAAAGGCACTGGTCTTGGGGATAAACATATTGGGTTCTCAAGTGATATCCCCTCAACATTTTTCGATCTAAATGTCAAATTGTGTTGGAGGAGCCTTATAGTCAGAATGATTCCAATTAAACTCCTTCAAACGAAAAATGCAATCCCTTAATTCTGCACATTTTTATATATAAACCCCTGAAGGCGGAGGTACCGGAGATTCCTGAGCATTCGCCAATCACCAGAAGGGACCAGTTCCAAATGAGGAATTCTTTGAAGAAGGAACGGGAAGACAAAAAGAAAGCCAGGAATGAAAAGGAACCAGCCCCGAAACGCAAGAATAAAAAAGGAAAGCCAGGGAGCAAAGAAAAGAAAACAAAGACCAACAAATCCAGCCCAAAGTCCAAGGCAGCCCCAAAGCCCCGAGGCCGACCCAGGAAGGTGGCTGTGGTTGAAGATGAAGGCAATCCTGATTCTGCCAAGCCAACCCCCAGCAAGAGCAAAACAGGAAAGGTGTCAAAAGCCACTGCAAAACCAGACAAAAGGATTGCCAAATGTCGAAGAGTTGCAAAGGCTTTCCGTGACCGCCAGGCTACTGCTGTGGCAGACCCAGAGGAAAGTGAGGTTGCTGAGCCAAGCCCCAGCCAGGCCGGACCCTCCAAGAGGAGAAAGGTTGTGGAACCTCAGGAGCCTTCTGCTGGAACTGTTTCGCCTGACAAGACCACAAAGAAAAACACTAACAAAGGCCCAGCAAAGACAAAAGAAACCGGCAAGAAAGCTGCGCCCAAATCCCGTGCAAAGAAGAGCAAAGAAGCTGATGAGGAAGCTGCCCCCAAACCCCGTGGCAACAAATCCAAGAAGGAGCCTGTTCACCCATGTGAAGAATTGACCAGCAAAATCACAAAGATTTTGTCAGAGTGCAAAGGGGATTGGAACCAATGCGAAAACCATTCGCAAGACATCTTGGCTTTGGCTGAGAACCATGACCCCAGTTTTCAGAAGTCTATCTACTGGAACAGGACTGCTGTTGGATTGAAAGTTCCCCTGAAGATGCTGGCAAAGGACCAAAGAAAGAATAACAGCAAAAAAACCCTGCAGCAAGTGTGCTACTGTGGGGGCGGGCCTTGCAACTACGCCAACTTGGCCATCATGGATGCCTGGGTCATTCCCTGAGTTTCAAACATTATTGCCAAAGAGTCAAAGAATATGTTCGATCCATTGATTAAATCATTTTATCTTGTCAGCAACATACACTGCAATCTCCACGTGATTTGCTGTGTTCCATCCTATATTTAGTTTTATACCCTGTATATCCCCTCTAAGGCGGTTCACCACTCAGGTTGAGAAGCTGAAGGAGCACAGTCAAGATCCCCTCCGGCCTTTGGATCCAGCCATGAAGCACTTCAAGAAGATTGGCATGGCCTCTCGCTCTGCGGCACTCAAGCAGCTCAAGCTGTGATTTGACCATCTTTGGGTTTGTGAACTGATCAAATCGACCAGAAAATTCAAAGAGGATTGAACGAAATGTTGATCCATCAAAATACTTTGAGCGCCAGTTCAAATGGCATTTCCCAAGTGTGTTTGTCAACACGCTGCCTCACCCAACTCCTCTCATGTTTATATAATTGACAAAATCAACCAAAGTTGTTTTTCTATCAGAAAACTATTCCCTTTCTATCGATCAGAAAACTATTCCCGTGAAATTGATTGAAAGAATCATTTGTATATCAGAAGAGGAAAGTGGTGGTGGCACAATCCTGGCATTTACGTTATGTTGAAATGGGGTAAAGCTCAATGCCATGGATACTTTAGAGTTGCGGCACAACATGTGCAAGTGCAATAGTGTCCAGGCAGTGCTTGCACTGAAAATCACATCACTGTGATTTCACAAGCGATGGAGACTGCTGTTTGGGATTGAAAGCAAAAGCCCTTGGATTTTCTGTGGGGGCCACGGACATCCAATTTTTTTGGGGATCCTTGTTGAAATCCAGAAAGCACTTACAAATGAAAATTTGTCATTTTGACCCCGATGAAATGAAACCCACTTACATACTCCAATCCAAGAACCCCAATGAATTCGATAAAATATATCTATATATAACTGAAATAAAGGGATTAACTCGCTTCAGCCAGGTGCCTATGTCCAGAACCTTTGCCAAACGGAAGAGGGGGACTTCATCCTACTTGCCCGGTACGCACACAGCCCCCATGCTGCCCTGCTTGCTGGGACATGGAGATCTTTGTTGGATCGGCCATAAATTAAATCCATTGATCAGTTATATAAGGTTCATGGTAAACCACTGGAACCAAATCAGACCTGGGAAGCTTCAGTCAAATGATGTATTTCAAACGATGGTGAAATAAAAGTAGGTTGTGCATTTTCTTGGAAAGCTGAACAACACTGAGCGCTGCATGCAGTATACTGCATATAATCCTTTGATCTGTTAATTCCAAGCTCGCTCTGCCGGAATCAAATCTCAGCTCTTATATACCTGTATATCCCTCGACCCTGTGACAATAGAACCAGCCATGGCAGTGGACATTGACTATGTTGTGAGGGGATTGCTTTACTATAAGCTGCCCAAGGCCTCGAAATGTTCAGTGGGCAGGTGGCCAGGCAGTATGTTGATTGATCGATGTACGGGTCGTCCAATCTACATCCCCCAAAACGATATGACCAAAAAGTATATGCTCACACTCACATGTTTCAATAGAGATATCCCAAAAATGTTTTTCTTTGCGGGATAAACAAGTGGCCCCAAAAATTTTGGCTTCACGGAAAGTCCCACAGGTATTAGGTGCATGTTTATTGTGTTTACCACAGGTATATGTCCCGGGGTTAGGTTTTGGTGGTAGATTACAGCGATTTGTGAGATCAAAAGGGGCAACCCTCCCATCCACATGATGGTAATCCCCATGTGCCTGTTTAGGCCTTTGTCCTTTGCGTCATACTGACGTTCTATGCGACCAACCTGCCAGTGCTCAGCGAGGATTGGGATCAGGGTGGGGGGCATGGGGAAGCTCCTGATCAAAGAAGGCCAGTAAATTGATCAAGATCATATATATATATAAACATTGAAGGGTTGAACTATATTTGTTTAAATATGCTGAACTCATTTTCTATGCAGTTTTTGTTTATGGCCAGGAAGACCAGCTAAACTATGTGGAGTTTTATGCTGGCCAAGCAGAAGTTCACAAAGCTGTCTCCATGGTCTATCCACGATCAGCTGCTACAGATATTGCCTATGGGACCCACTTGAAGGGCGAGCACAACACGAACCCTCATGATGTGTTGACAAGTTCTGGACTAGCGTCAACCCCCCAGATGTTGAAATCAAAATCAAATTCCAGGTCAGCAGTGTATTTCCAGCAACATGCGAATCAGATAGGGCAATTACTTTGCCACAAATTGTCATGGAAATGGAATGACATATTGATATCTGTTTGTATCATGCACATGCAGCCTAATCAAACTTGTTTTGTTTTGATCATGTTTATTTTCAATCCTAAAACATTGGCAGCTGAGGTTGGGCATTTGGATGCTCCTCAATTCTTCCCCTGGCCGATGCCTGGTATTATTTGCAACATGCTGTTCGACATGGGTATCCATTAATGTTGGAACTTCCAGAAGAAGCCGATGTTTACCAGAAGGGGATGTTCGGAAGAAATCGGTTCGATGGAGTAATCAAATGGTATCCAGGAGTGGGATGCCCAAAATGTATATATGTGTCGAAATCAAATATGTTTGTCCATATAGTACATTGAACAATTTTGCCTTTAGTTTGGGCAACATGTCGGGTTAATATAGAGATTATAATAAAACCACCTGAAGTCATCCCTCAACCCAGCGCCACACCTGGCTTGAACAGGACAACGGCCCTGAATATCCTGACAGTGATCATGGGTGGAACTTTTTTAGTGGAACAGCCGGGAAGTTCACTCATGGAGGAGTTTTGCCGTTTCAAAGCGATGTGTGAACGACTGCGAGTTCCATGGACAAACTAAGATGGGTGTTTTATACTGATCGAAATATATTGGATTTGCCTTAGAATTGTATTTAGGGATCCGAAACAACTAGATATTTTATTGGGGGTTCTCTGGTTTCCCTCTGGAAAACCGTTGAAGGTTTTTGAGGTTGCATGCATATAGAGGGAAATACCATGCGGTCGATTAATGCATATATATATATAGCTGCAGCTTTGCCCGGCACAGGTTTACAAATGCGCCTGGTGGATGGCCCACTATGCTGCCAAGTGCCCGAAGAGGACCAAGGCATTTAGCAACTCAAAACATATTCAAAGGTTGTGTCGGGGAAAGCTCACAGCTGCCCAGCGGACAAAATGCACCCTCAAGACTACTGTGAAAACCAAATCTGGTGGCTACCAAGGGAGCAAGGATCTCCGATCTACTCAGCATTTTGGCTGCAAGCCACCCATGATATCTTTCTAATGGCAAACCTGCCTCTTGAATTTCTTATCAGGTGCATGGTTATTTAGCAGTATATAGCACCATATATGTGCAAATTGGAATTTACAAATTTTCCATCCGTATATATATATATAGAAAAGTACATTGTTTTGGGTCAATCTGATCAGGGGTTCAAATATAGCCAAAGGGACTATAACAGTAGCCAAAATAATGTATAGATTGCATATAGTTCAGAAAAACTGCAATATTCAATATACTATTTGGCTCGAGGGCTGAATGCCGGCCAAACTGACACCCTACCAAATCCCTCACACAAGAACAGCCAAAGCGATTGAAGTGACCAGACCTTTCTGGTATAGTTTCGTTGTCATCTGGGCCTCATAAAGCAGCCACGCTTTGCTGCCAACTGTGAACCAAGCTGCCCTTTGCTTGGACGATATGTGCTGCCATAGAGCGTGCAAAGGTTGTCTTTCACAGGCTGACTCAGCCAACATGGCCCTGGGTAGGCAACTCGATACCTTGTTTGCCATCATGGCTGATAGATGCCATGTACAATGCTTTCTGCCGTCAGCATCCGAGGCATCCACTGACCCCTTGGTGCAGTGCCACCCAATACACTTCTCGATTTGTGTGCGCTTGACTCAATTTCCCAACCGCTTGGCTCAACGGGAAAAAAAATACCTATATGTTTTTTAAAAAATGTATATGAAATGATTGAACCTTATAAATCCCCAAAGGGTCAAATATCTTCAGGATATGGATATGCCCATGTCTGATCTTCATTTAGATGAGTCCCTTGGAAAGGGTCTGGGGATTTGGCTCGGTGCATGAGGTATCCTCTGCCGATGTTCCCATATTATTTCCACTCAATCAATATAGAGCTGATTGTAACCCCCTAATGCACTAATGATCGAGCTATATATATATATAAGTGAGTGGGCTCAACCAAAGTAACATTGATCTTATATATATAATTGCACACTGGGGGTCCTATATAAAACTCAATCAGTATATATAAGGGTCTAAGCTTGAATTTTGTTCTCCATTTTATAATACCAAATAATCGCCTGCTAACCCAACCCCAAAAAACAATGGAAACCCTCTGAGTATACTTGATTCACCTGGTTTTATCTCTATATTGACCTATTCCAATCGAAACCCAAACATTGCTCTATTCCCCAAAGTTACTGAAAATTCAATAGTTATATGGTTGATCCTTTCAATATAATCTTGCAGTCTCCTTGGGTGGCAGAAGTTTCTTAATGTTTCTTATATAAATGGATATAACATCCTGTATTCTTGGCCCATGCCCAGGAAAGGTTGATATATGGAAATATATGGAAATATATATAAAAGGATCACTCCAATTTCCAATTATATATATTTATAATTTATATATCTCAACCTTTCCTGGGCTTCCAGCCCGCTGCCTAGGACATATACAAAAGAGTTCGGCCAGAAGATCTGCAGCCTGATGCCGCTGCTGATGAAGGGGGGGAGGGAAAACCACCGGTGAATTCAGCCCCTGCCCACGAACTCTTCCATGAGACTCCCTGGAGGGACTGGGGAGAAGCAAACTTTAAAGATTGCATTAAATATTTGCGAGGAAACAAGTACCTAGTTTTGCCAGAAAGGTGGCGGAAGGTGATTCCCACACACTTGTGATGACCAGCTACATGGCCCAAAATGAGTAATTTCGATTCCAATTAGAATAATTTTGGATTTTTTTGAGGAAAAACATGGTTTTTTGGGGACGAAAAAATAACTCAAATTTCAAGCTTGAGACAGAACGTTCTTTAGCGACCTGGGGCAACTTTTACACGTACTTGGGGTGTAAAAAGGCGTTATGGTACGTAAAAAAGCATATACGTTCTGGAGCGACTTTTTACGTTCAATTTCAGAAGCGTTCGACTTACGTTCAAAGAACGTTCATTGAACGTTCAAATTACGTGCAAATAACGTTCAAAGAATGCAAAAAAAACGTTAAAATAACGTTCTTTTTTGGCCCTCCAAAATATCACATCATAACGTATTTTTGAACATTTTATCGACAAATGTGTGGGGGTTGGCTGCCAGATTGGATCGACGCTGGCATGAGTTCATCGAGAAAACATGCAATGCTGCTTTTCAGGTGACTAGACTATATACCCATTGCCTGGATCCTTGGCCCCCACCACGATAAAAATCAAAACATATGTTTTTTGGGTATATAGTCTAGTCCCCTCGTTGCTTCATGTGCCCTTTTGGAATTGCCACTCAACAGCATGGATCAGATTTGTCGTTGATATATATATATATATATCTTTAGCATTTTTTGGCTAACCAAGCTTCTCTTAGTTGGACATTGCCCTGGGGAACCATGTCGACCCACACGCTTCAGAGCCGTGCCTGGTCTTGTGGTAGCCTTGAAAAGGGAGTCAAAGCCTGTGCAGCGACGGCTGGTCTTGACTTGACTGCCATGAAGGATATGACCCCTGAAGAGTTGGAAAGGACTTTGAAGGACCAATTGGTTTTGTTCTAAATGGATCTAAAAGGGGAATATGAAAGTCAACATTCCATGGCAAATGGGAATTGTGTGCACCCCTATTTCTTGCAGGAAGCCCAGGGCTTGCTATCAAAGATGTCAGTGAAGGTGAAGAAGGAGCCAACTTCTCCGGAAACTTGGGCTGCATAGTCGGCCATTATGTATAAGTTTGGGTACCAGAATCATGTATATCATATCTATCCATCCTGTGCCCATGCTTTCTATATGGTGTATATATACACATCAAACTTGTGATATTTTTATATATACCATATATATATATATATATATATAGACCCTATATATGCAAAAATCCAGAACTGCTTCGATGCTTAGGTGAAGCTTTCCAGGGGCAAGAGCACAGTGGCTCTTTGTGATCAGGAGACGCAACCTGCTGAATCTTTGCCGAACATTGATTAAAATCATGGCTGTAAAATCATATACATGTGTTGTTTGCTATATAGGTATAGGGTCTCGATGTAATAGATATATATGCTCACTGGCGCACCCTAGTTTTTTCCCAAGAAAAAGCCACCCATGTATTTCAAAACGCTGTGAAAACTCAGGATGCTTCAGAGATTGCTGCTTCTCTGTCATCAGCGGCATCACCAAAGTTGGCAGCTGTGGAGGCTAGGAGATCTATGGGGAGTTGAATGCATGAGATTATATATAGAACCCATATGCTGAGGATCATTCCGATATGCCAACCCCATGCAACATATAAATACTTCAGCTAGTGAATTCCCATGGCCATATAAGTTATATAAAAATTCTCATGGTGGATTCCGATGCATGGAGGCTACTCCGACTTCAACTGAGTGCACTTCTCCGACCCCAACATCTCATGCTCTTACGCCAGAGGCTGGGTGGGGTGTGGAACCAAATCCAAACCCACAGCAACAAAATTTATGGGGACCCAATCGACAGATATAGCAATTATATATATTTCATATATTTGAATCTTTAAAGTTTCATATGCTACACGAGGTTATGCAAAACTGCCACAGAATCCGACTTAACCTTGTCTCGTCCAGGCCTCTGATGGGAAGAAATCTGATGTGAAGGACTGTGCCTGTCATCGCTGGGAATCTGTTGGATCGGGATAGGAGTTTTGTCGCCCAAAGATGATAGAATGATATACAATTTATTTCAAGATATAGACAGAAAGAAACCCCTTCTTTTATAAACAGAACCTATTTGGATTGACTCATTTCATCAGCTCTTGGCAGGGCGGTTCCAAAGCTATTTGTGATGGAGATCTTCTACGGCTTGCACTTGAGAAGATTGAAAGCTTGCAGAGTCAGATAACGAGTCTCAATTCCCAATCGTCTACCCCAAGCCCGACTCCATCAACTACCCCCAGATCTGCCATTCCTGATAAGACCGTGGAACCGAAGAATGCACCAAAGAAAGGCAACCCCACCAATGGGAACCCTGATGATGATGAACCGATCAGAACTCCCGATGGAGTTGCTGTGCTTTTGATGCAGTTCATATAACGTTATTCCCTAACCCAAATGCCAAATTATATATATATATAGCCCCCATAGGATAGAGATATTGCTTCCTATATCGATCCAAACTGTATATAAGAACAAATTGATTTTGTTTTGTATACAGGATCCCATTGCAATCCTATATATCATTGTTGAAATCTGAGGTGCTGTCTCATGACGCTCTTCGTATGCGTCTGCGTCGCTTAGTGGAGATAAAACAATCTGGCAAGTGCCATGTGCCCCAGGAAGTGGTCGATGACTTCAAGACGGGGGGTGAGTTGAAAGAGTGGCTGGAGATTGCTCTCCTAGAGAGCATCAAGAAGGTTGGTACGGACCGTTGCAAATTCAAGGCTGTCAAGGTCGGGGTTTGGGAATTCCTGGTCAGATTCAATTATGACATGTATGTTTTGTTTTTATATAAAAGCCCCCATCGAGATCGATCTATGTACTTGCTCCTTATCAGGCGGAGTTCAAAGTCCGCTGCAAAGTTGTGAAGGAAAGAATGCTTCACAAAGAGAAGGAAGTCAAAGGGAAATGGGTAACCCGTGAGAAGATGGAGAAGTCAGGGGACTACAGTAGGTGCCCTGCCTGCATGCCCAAGGAGAAGTGCAGGTTCTGCTGTGCGGTCCATCTCACCTTGGATCATGTGGCAGAATGACAACCAACATAAACCCAACGAGCTAAGGGAAAGTATTGCCGCGATTATCGCTTACTGTTCCAGATTCCCGCAGGCTTTGACGAGGCCCTGTTAATTTGTGCATTCTTCTTTTCCAACATATGCTCAGATTTGAGATCTTCATGATCCATATGCCCCTTCAGGCAGTGGAAATACAATACCTCTATTGTGGAATATTTTTTGGAGGATGAAACTACCACGACCCTGCGACTTACCGAGAACCATCGGCGAACAGAAGAACATGACCATGGAGTGCCTGAATCAATATAGTGACTAAAATTGTTTCAAACCAAATGATGTATATACATTCTAGCATGTATTGGGGATCGAAAGCTGAATCTGAGGATCTTGAAGGTGTGGCTCCAGACCATGGACCCCAATTTGGAGCTTTGGACATTGGCCAAGATGCTGAGCAGCCCGAAGTGGTTGGGGAGCAGGTTACCTGATTGAAAAAACAATACTATATTTTTATATATGTCTATCGGGGTATATTGAAAAAAATATATAGATCCAATATGATCCAATACTGAACCCACCCAGTGATTGGGTTTCCCTGCGGGCTCTTTGCCCATTTGGCACAGGTCACCGCTGACTTGAACAAGTTTATGGACTCCTTGCAAGGCAAGATTTCGAGCATCTTTGACATGGTAGCAACCATGAGGGATCCACAGAACCCAGCCCCTTGTGAGCGGTACATCCTGTTTTCTAGCTGCAAACCTGTGGTGGATTGTGGCATGGTTTAACCATATAGTGATGGGTATATGGTTTGGGATTATATATTTGGATACCTTTTCATATATATATATAAGATCCCAATCCCCTTGTATTGAGGCTAGCCAATGAGCTTGATGCTGTGTCTAGCAACATGGAGAAATCCTTCAAGGTGCTCGCAGAGTGCATGACCGAGTTGAAGATGGACAAAGTTGAGAAGCTTGAGCCCCAAAATGTCAAGTTGGTGGCGTTCCTTGGCCTCTTAACCTGACATACCCCAATGAAAGATTTCGTTAGACCCAATCGCTTTACAACTTTATACATGTTATGTGGGAAAATGTTGAATGTTCTCATCACGGAGTTTCTCACTCTACATGGCTCAAATCAAATGAGGGATGGATTAGGCGTCCTCTGTTTATAGGGTATATCAATCAAAATCCATAGCAATTTGTGCTTTAATTCATGCATGGCAGCTGCTGGTGTTGAAGATGATGAAGATGATTCAGAGCAGTGGTTACGAGAACTCATTGATGCCTACAGAAATGCGGCTCCTACAATATTTGCAGCTCCCCCATGTGCCCCTTGATTAAATTTAAAGCTGATCACAGCTCACGTGCATGCATCGAACCCAAGATGATCATTCGACCTACATTTGTGTTTTATGGTGTGGTCAGTCCTGCCACTTCTTCTTCCCCATCTCGGCCAAGAAGCCCAAGGCAGTCTTCAAAGACCTGCCAGACAGGTGCATTCGTCATGTCATGCCGAGCAGGAGCTTGATGTCCAGGTTGGATCCAGGAATCCTATCCTTGCCAAGAACTTCCCAAGTTTTTGAGGAAATGGAAAAGCATCAGTATATCAAGCATGACTTGCCGGCTAAAGGGTCACTTCCAGGAAAAGCGTTGAAACACATCTACCAGGTGCTGGATCGGTGCATTGAAAAAAAATGGCCCATGATCTACAAAATTGGTGCAACTCACAGCCCTCCGTATCGCTACAGCAACAGCCTTTATGGATATGAGCATGAGAAAGTCAAATGGGATGGTATGACAGTTTGTTTTTGTAGTGCAGAACCGACTGCAATTGCGTTCGCTGAAGCGGCAGCTATCCAAAAATACAAGGGCCCCTCACCTGCAATCAAACGGTTGTAATGATCGATCGATATATGTCATTGGTTTACAGCTGCACTCTTTATATGTCTTCAATTATAGGTGGGAACATAAAATTTAATTTGGACATCCCAGGTCAAAGTGGATGCAAAAATGAAGCCGATGGAGGAGAATCTGTGGCCAATGAAGAGGGCCCATACTTTGTCTACTTTGTCTTCAAATCCTTTCAGAGACCCAGCAATGCGTACCTCATGAACACCATGGGCCAGAACTTATGTCACTGAAAATGTACATATTATAGCCACCGAATGGTATCTTGTTGAAAGCCTCAAATGATGGCATGTCTATAGAAGTTCAACCTGTCGCATGTGGATTGACCGCAAAGAAGCCGGTGAACCACACATGTCAATTTGAATTCGCAATGTTGAATTAGTTTTGGGGTTTTCCATGACCATGTTAGCCACCATGGCCACCGAGGCTTGTGGGCAAAATCAAAACTGAAAAGGATCTGGTCAAGCAACCGTCCCTTGGTTTTGGGAAAGAGGCTGGGTTGTCGACCTATTATATTCTTTACTTCAATCCGAATCCAAACATATCAAAATACTTTTTTTTTTCGGTCAGGGATATGGTCATGTTTTCGGTGGTGGACATGCCTAAGGTGTGCTGAGCTCATCACATTGGAAGCACAATACAAGCCGGCAGCTTAAATAACACAGTCCGTTCAGAATGCAACCATGCATGATGATCCCATCATGAAAACAGATTATATACTGGTCCAATCAAAGATTCAATCATATTCAAACAACATTTTGTATATAAGGATGCTCAAGAAAGCAATTGCCGCAGCAAAGAGAAAGTCTGAACCCAGCCAGAAAGAAGCCGAACCAAAGAAAGCAGCTAAGACGAAAAGTGGCAAGAATAAGAAGAAGGATGCTGAGGATGCTCAGGAATGGGAGGAGGATGAAGAAGAGGAACAGCCTGAGAAGAAGACAGGAAAGGCGAAGAAGCCAGGCAAGGGTGAAAAGAGCAAAGGTACGACTTCGGCAAAAAACAACGCCTTGAAGCGCAAGTCCAAGAAGGGCAGTGGAGCCGCAAAGTGATCCCACGGCCTTGGAAGTTTGACTTTTGTTTCATGGGTTCACACCAGTGATAACACTGATGTGTGGGGATTGGCCTTGGCAGATGATTACACCTGCTTTCTGTGGCCACAATCTTGAATGGAAACTATCCTGGAGTTCGAACCGGGAAAATTCAAATGTGAACATATTCAGCTTAGATTTGCTAGCGATGGAGAAAAAAATGGTCCCACTCCATCCTTTGTGTTGTCCATCCCTGGCCCTTGGTCTGATGTCCTCTCTCCTTCTATGAACCTTCTCTCCCACGCAGGCCCTTGCCGCAAAGCTAGGAGGCTGGCATGGCAGTACAGTCGTGGAGAGCCATGGCCAGCACTTGCCCATGGCACCCTTGATCCCCATACATCTATCGTTTCCATTCCAAACTGAAATAACGCTTTTCATGGTCTGAACGCCAGAAGATCATTATATTAATTCATGCATGTTTTATAAACTCAAGATGTTCATTCCAACATGGAATGTATATGTTCGATCTTTATATAGATCCCATGTTGTGCAAGGTTTGCGTAGTGATTTTAATTTGAGATGAGTTACTCGATCACTGCCATATCTAAGGAATCTTGCACTGAGATCCTTCGAACAGCCATCGCTGACTTCAATGACATGACTGATGCTGGCGGGCTCATGTGCCCAGTGATTAGCGAGCTGAAAGCTGTACCAGAGACCCACTCAGACCCCTGATTGTAATTCAGTCTATTTTCAGGAATTAGCCAAAAACACCCATGTTTCGCCTTTAAAAGAGTAGGGGGTTCACTAATATGTTCATGCAGATATACCTCTTTTATCCTGCTAAGCCTATTTCCATTCCAAATTGAAAAAAACATCTTTTCAGGGTCTGAACGCACTTGCTGAGAGTTCAAGAGCACATCCAAGGAACTTGGGGTGTCGAAAATTTTTCAAAAATATGGATTCAACTTCCCAGTCCACCTGTCGTTTGCTAACATTGGTGAAGGTGATGTGCACCCGAACGTCCCATACATCAAACCCTCAAACTTTATTGCAGCAATGAGTCGTACCAATGACCTTCATCGAATTTTGGGCGGCTATCAAACTCTGGAGCGTGCTGGGGAGATGTTAGAGGAGTTTTGGAAACGATGGAGAGTGTTGCGTCCCAACCATGACGTATTCAAACAAGGCATTCCTTTATCACAATGTGTTCCAATATATATACATGGAGACGAGGGTCAGCATTACAAGAAAAGTGCTGTCTTAATTTGTTCTTGGCAACCTGCCATTGGATTTGGAAGTCAGAGACGACCACGGGAAGTTGCTCTACCTCCAGAAATTGCTGAAAGTGGCATTCCTATTAATTTTCTGCGAACGGCTTTTCAAACCAGGTTTCTCACTGCCTTGGCTCCCAAGGACTGTTCAAAGGGTTGATGAAAACAAGTGTAAATAAAGATGAACAATAGAATCATATAAAAGTGAAGGAAATAAATATATTTGCAATTAATGCTATATTTTTTTTCACCCAACATCTCCCTGTTCAACTTCTCTAATGTTCAAATCTAAAAGGTCAATTTTAATTTCCACATGTTATTTTGATTCACACAGTTCAAACAGGTTTTGTCTGGATTCTGGATTGACTTTTTAACACTTCCACATTCACCATTCGAAATAATTATGCAGGAGATGTATGAAGATGACGAGACAGTTTGGCACGATATTCTGCGACTTTCTGTTGAAGACTTGGCTTCAGTTCAGTACACGGGAATTCTACTGGAGGGAGGATCCCGACTATACCCCATAGTTCTTGGCAACAAAGGGGATTGGAGCTACCTTGCTTCTCAGCTTGCACATTTTCAAATTGTGATATATATATGTTCTTGGGTTTGTATATGAATTTGATCATATGAATTCAAGAGTAAAGCTGTGTTTTTTCCCTTTGTATATCCAACAGGTTTCTTCAGCCAATTTGAACAGATCCTATAGACGAGCACCAAAAGGTGAACGTCAAGGCAAAAACACGGAGCCTGCGGGGATATGTCATTTGTGCATGGCAGGGACTGAGGGGAAAGACTGGGAAAATTGGAGGCTAGTACAGGGATTCAGTTTGCTTTCCTTTTATGATTTGTTTGGGCACCCCTTTTACCATTGTTGGTTTCTATTTTCAACTAAACCTCATAGCAAAGTTCAGGACTGTTTCAAAGCAGTGCATGAAGGATGCAGCTCTTGAAGATATTCCTATTCCTTGGGAAGATGGCTCAGAAACCGCTTTTACACAGCTGTTACCGTTGTATGGTTGTGTCAATGAACGGGCCAAATTTCACCGTCCTGACCTGTGGCATGCCATACATCTTGGGGTTGGCAAGTCTTTCCTTTCATCAAGTATGAGCGTCATACAGAAGGCCATCCCTGGAAACAATGTTGATGCTCGTTTTCGACAGGTTACAATGGACTACCGTGCATTTTGCAAAGCAAGGCATCTCACACCCTTTGTTACCAAGTTGGATGCTAACACATTCGGGGTGGGAGGGCCAATGGAAGAACCTTCTGGGGGCTGGAACAAAGCATCGCTTACTTCCACTCTCAGTGAATTCTTAGAGCATTTGCTTACTCTGTACCCTGAAGAACTGGAAAAGTTGAATGATGAGCGGGTTCCATACATTGAAACTTGGTTCTGGCAAATTTATATTCCTTGAATGTTTTTGTGTTGGCAAGTTAGATTTCTTTGATGTTATTCTATTTTTGGGATTGTTGCTGCTTATCTGCTTTAAATAGCTTAGGTGTCAGCAGTGCGCTCCCTCAATGCTATGATGAGGATTCTATATAACTCCGATGTGTGGTTGCAACGGCCTTTTGCTCAAAAGTGCATCACTTATGGCTACCACTTTGTAGAAGCATACCGGTTCTTGGCACATGCCAGCTTGGCTCGCAGAGAAAGGAGATTCCCTTTGATCCCAAAAATGCATAGCGTGGAAGAGATTGTCCATGAAATGGACGAACAGTGTCAAAAGAGTTTTTGGATATTTAACCCATTGGTAGAAAGCTGCAGTGTAGACGAAGATTTCATAGGCCGAGCAGCTTTTTTAGCGCGCTCAGTCAGCCCCCGAGCGACTTGCGTTCGATCATTGGAAAGGTACTTGGTACAGCTTATGCAGGTTTGGAAGTTGGACTCAGAAGCTTAGATTTGCTGCTTTGGCTGTGCGATGGGTTTGATCGAATTTATATATATGTGCAAATTTTGCTATCGTCTATCAAGCTGTTGCTTCGAAATATGAATTTAACACACACGTGCAGCTCTTAATGGGCACTTGCTTGTTTGGGGTTGTGATGTGCAGAATGCCAACTAATTATGGTGTTTTAGCCATGTTTCATCGAATATGTATTTTATATAAGCACAACCTCAATTTGGCAGTGTGCAAATTGCGGGATTTCTGCATATATGGGAAGCTGGAGCGACAATCACCGACCAGGAGTGAAATAAAAAGACCTGGAGCGATCTTCTAGCGTTCAGACCCTGAAAAAGTGTTTTTTTCAATTTGGATTGGAAATTACAAGTCTAGAGGCTTAGCAGGTATATATATATATATATATTGTTTGTAGTAGATATATCTATACTTGAAATGTCTTGATGGATCTTGATGGTGTTTATAAGCCAACTTAAAACTAGGAGGCCCCAAAGTAGTGTTTCTTGGGAAAGCAAAATAGGAAAATCATCTGAGGTGTGGTCAAAACTATCGTAAAGCACTTTAGTGATAGGGGGTGCTCCCTTGTGTCTGGAAAGTGCATTTCAAAGACTGTGTAGCGATAGGGCCTTATAGATATAATATATACATATGTAAATATATACATATACATATGTATATTTATATACATATGTATATATATATACATAGATACATATATACACATTAAGTTTCGTTATGTTATGTTTCATCATTTGTCCTTGCCAGGCTAGATTGACAGATGGATCACTGGATGGAATTAATGGAGTATCCAGTTATCCAGATCTATAGTCCTGAGGGGTGTTTCACTACCGAAAATATGCCTTGCCAATTTATGCGTCCAAAATGGTATTCCAGTCTTGAGCCAAAGCCAGATGTTTGGTGCAATGTGTTAACTCCCCTTATGTCCAGAACATGTTGACAACGTTTTTTTTGTTTTTTTTGTGTGTATGTGTACACCGTTCTTGCACAGGGCCCAGTTTTTGATTCAGACGTCACATTTTTCAAACATGCAGTGGGGCAGAGGGGACTTGCAAAGCTCTGCCCAACGAAGCTCTTTGCAAGCATCCCAGGAAGCACGGATTGATCACCCGTGCGTACCTGCGCCAAACCAGTTTGAACTGTTGATTTCTGTTCCTGTTCACTGCTGCACCGTGTTTCCATTCACACAGTTTCGAATTCTGTTGTTTTGGCACTTTTGCGACCTCAACTCGGACATCGAGGAGCACCGACTTTGGAACCAGCTTCAATTCTCAAAACCAGTCCAGTGTGTGTTTTGCTTGTGTTACAAAGTACAAAAACCGCCATTTCTTTTCCGCAACCTGGACATACTGGAATCTGTGAGATTTGAGATATGTTGAAGTCAGTGGCACCATGACCATGATTCGTTCGCCCAGCTATGATGGCATATCCCCAATGGAAAAAACAAGTCTGTGCAGGAACAGGGTATACCCCAAAACCACTGCTTAATCTTCATGTCCCCATTCACATGGCAAATTTAGGTGATACTGTTGTCACCCATTTTTGGACAAGACTCAATATCGACTAGGTACTCATTTGTTAAATCCTTATTTTGGACGGTCAAATCCCCATAAATCAGAAAAACAACTCCAATGGCTCATGGTTGAATCCCATGTTTTCTATTTATATAAATATTTATAGTTACGGTAATTAAACTATGTTTCTAAACAACTCCAATGGTTCATGGTTGAACCCCATGTTTTCTTAAATATATATTGTATAGTCAATTAAACTTTGTTTCTTAATGCATCGCATTTCCGGATGACATTCCCACTGATCCAGCGCATCGGAAGTTCACCTTTTCCTGCAGTTGCGCCGTTGTAGCGTTTCTGTTTGCTCAGCGGGCCAGCTGCGCTGCGCTGTGCAGCTGCTGGCAGCGCCTGCCGGAGGCGGGTTGGCGACGTAAATGACGCGGGTTTGTACTGGAAGTATCCCCAAAATGTGGGGGCATCTAATCCACAATAGCAATAGGGATATGATATGATATATTTGGCTCCATTTTATAAGGATATAATATCGGATATACTGGGATATGAATCAACCACTAATTACTGTAATCAACCATTTTTTGGGGATATGATGATGTGACGTGGGGGTTTCTTAAGCCATGGGAGATCCCCGAGTCACTATGGTTGTTTCAATACTAAGTCATGGTCATCCATGACTTGGATGATTTGGGGTAGCCCCATTTTAGGAAATCTCCATATAATAAGAGATTCAATGAGATAGACTGGGATATAATGGCAAATGGCCGAAATTGAAAGGTTGATCAATGGGGGATACCCGGATGAACGGGTGAAACATGGTGAACATAGTGATGAACCATGGTATTTTGGAGTTCCAGAATTGGAGACCATATAGATATAGGGCTCTGATTGGATCCCAAAAGATAAACTGATAAATGACTTGATGATCAAAATTTGAGATGTTCGTTCAGAGATGTTTATGTCCAAGATTTGGGCCTTCTTTGGGATGGTTTAATCAACACCCACTCAGAGTTCGACATATTTCATGCACCATGGGTGGTAAAGATTTCAGGTTTGTGAAGCTGGAAGCTGGCAGAGATGAGAGACCCAAGACATCCCAAGACGTTTTTTTTGTTTTGCCATCGAGGGAAGGGGATACTACATGATACTACACATGTTTGAATATCTTTAATTGGCATATGTTTGAATGTATTTTGACCACTCAAGAAGAGGAAATGGTTTGGCTCCAAGCACAGTTCTGATGTTCAAGATCGTTTCCATGTTTCGCCTTGGGCCTTGCGTCTGCACAGGAATGGATGTCGAAAGGAGGCAAGAGCAACATGGGTTCATCCCTGCAGTAAACCATGAGTTGCGAATAGGTCCTGGAGGGAATTGGGCAGAGCCTGTACAGTATGTGTTGATGATATGTGTTATTTATCTATTAGTTCATAGTATATCATCATAGTTATTGATATAAACATCATATATCTATTAGTTGAAAATATTTGTTACTTCATCATAGTTCATCTGTTTTCTATATGTTCATGATTTATCCAAGTTTCGGGGCAATTGTCTACCCAAAAAATTGGAAGGATTGAGCCAAAGCTGATGCCACACAATCCCAGGCCCAAATCATGGTCTATGACATTGGGTGTGTGTGTATAAATGTATATATACATACATTTATATATATATATACGTATATAATTATATATATATACTCTATATTTTGGGGATGATTGTAGGTCCTTGACTGGCATAGTTCATCAATCCCAGCCACTCATATCACCATGAAATGGGCCTTTGAAACTGTGATGGGATTCGAATATCCCGGTGATTTGTTGATTAAACCTACCAGGTGGGTCCCCGGGTCCCCTCAGTTGTGTTGGTTCATTTTTATAAACCCCTCAACTATAGATATATACCTACCACACCTTATATATATATAATACATTATACTATTTTATTTTATATTGTATTGTACTATATTATATACAGTGTGTGTATATATATATATATACATACTGGTGATAAACCAACTTAGCTATTCCGCACTGGGGCACCACCTCGTACTGTACATGCTTCCGCCATACCCCTGATAGCGCAAGGTCTTGGGACGTCCACATGCCCAAGGTGGGAGCTGGCGAGCAGAAAAGAGACAGTCATGATAGATATATGGAGAAAGCAAGCATGTGTGGATATGGGTGGATAGTCTAGCACCTTCATTTGTTTGCCATAGAGGATCTATGAGGGACATATATAGATAACTCAACCAGCTGAAGAGTCGCCATGATTTCAGGTTGGAATGTTATAATTCAGCCAGATTACAGACCGGTTTGCAGGTGGATCTCCTAACCAGGTGTTTGTGCAGGGTATCTATGATTGACCATGTTTAACCCTTTTTGGTGACGATTTTGAAGTGGTGAATATTGTGATGGGTCAAATTCAACATCCAGGTAAACATCTTGCACACATGAGATATCCGCCAATAATTTTGGGGACTTAATCAGCACACCTTGGTATATAACTTCATTACGAAGAAATACATGATGGTTCTGTTCTTTTGCCATCAAAACGCGGGGAGTGGAAATCCCGAGGCAGAAGCCGCTGGTCAACTGGCACATTGCATTTTTAAGGGTGACACTGATCATTAATTAGCCGGTGGATAAGTGGATAGGGCATATATGATCCATATATGATCCATATACAATGATCCATATATGATCCATATATGATCCATATATGATCCATATATGATCCATATATGATCCATATATGATCCATATATGATCCATATATGATCCATATATGATCCATATGATCCATATATGATCCATATATGATCCATATATGATCCATATTGTGACCACTATTAATCACTTTCTTCTACCCAACCATTATTAACATATATTAAGATACGGAAAATCCACCATTTGTAGATAATTTCGGCAGGTTTCGTAACCGGTGGATTTGTCGAAATATGGGTTGCCTATTTTTTGCGGTGCCAGGCAAGCGCCAAGCACTTGTGGGCGGTGTACCTTTTTGGGCTCATAGCACCTTCGGCTGATCATTCCCCCAACTGACATTATACCCTGCGAAATACATTGCGGATGAGTTTCCACATGTTTCCACTTGTCTGCAATGTTCAGGGTCGTTGATTTCCTGGAAGGTGATATAGAGGAAATAAGGTGATGAGGATCTAATGTTGGGTGGACTCAGCTGACGATGCATCACAGGGAGCAACCGAAAGTGCACAGACGATTTCTTCTACTGGTGGCTGGCATATGGCGACTTGCAGAAAGTTAAAATTGCAAATTACGGCAAGTCTAATAGAAGCATTTACATGACACCAGGGGAGTTTTACGTAAACGTCTACCTTGGCTTTGAACCAGCTCCACTATGACAATGTTGGGATTTTCACGGGGGGAACGTTACAAAATGGTGAACCCTTGAAATCCAAGTGGCTTAAAAGATGTTACAAAGCATTTATAGACCCAACATTTTGGGCCACTTGCTGACCACTGAACTAACCCCATGGTCAATTTAGAATCTAATTTCCTGGGTCAAAACGCATGATTCGTTCATACCTTCCTCGAGGCAACCTTCTTCACGAATCTGGAAGCGGTGCCCTTCATGTCTGCCCTGGCCATGGGGCTCCCTTGGCGAAAAAAGAGTGTCCAAGATGGGAGATCTATACATGTCGTTGTTGAGTGTGGGATTGTTGATTTGGGTATGGATCAATACCTATTAATACCATTTTTAGGGGAATGAACATCCATTTACTAGCTATTTTGATGTTCACCAGGGGTACAAGGTTTTGATCCATCCCCATTTATTATGATTTATTCGAAATTTCAGATTGATGATGCAACATGAACACATTGTTATGGTTGATTGTGCATATATACATTACACGCATGTATATGATTGTATATGTGTGATGTGTTTCTTTAAATCATGTGTCCGTATTTGTTATCTTTTTATCTTACGTATTGGGACGCGCGTACTTAGAATACCGACGACTATGTTCCAAACATACCGAAAAGGAGCTACATATTTGGCATTATGACATATTATGACTCTGATTTTATTGGGGGAAGTGGTTGACTCATATTTGAGGAGATGGGTGGGCTCGCCATTCTTGTTGTTTGACAGCTGGGTTGATTGAATGGATCAAGATGACCGATCCAAGTTTCAGGGTCAAAAGGGTTTGCTTTAAACATCCAAAAAGATGTGGAAAACCAACGGTTTCCGGGTAGGAAAATGATCTACCAAATGGATCCTCCTGCCAATTTCCACTACTAAATGCTATGACCTAGGTCCCGGAAAGTGAACCAAAAATTTAGTGTGAAATTTCTAGAAACCATTTAGTAGAGAATCATGATTTTTCAAAAAAATCAAGTAAACATCTCTAGACCCATGATCCACATTTAGTAGAGAGGTAAAAATTATATGTTAATCATATGATGTCAAATGTTGTTTTTTGGGTAAAACCATTTAGTAGAGATGTCAAAAAAATGTTGCAAAATCACAGGAACCATTTTGTAGAGGTTGCGAAGTAGAGTTCATAAAACGGTCACAATGAAATGAGACAAAACTGAAAAACCATTTAGTAGAGATTCCCATTCCGTTGCCCCCGATAACCGTTTGGCCAACCCACCGTGCTGCCTTGCCTTTTTTGGGGGCGATGCCAAATCCCTCGCTTGGGTGTTTCTTGCTCGTCGGGTGCTTACTAAATGGATGGTCATGGGATCAGTCTATCTAGAATTGTTTCAAACAAAGCCCTGTTGCATCCTTGTGTGCCCTATTATCCCTTACGTGCTATGGAACACCATTTTGTAGTCCCAAAATGTCCAAAATCTATCAAGATTTCCCCTGCTTAGCCAAGTGCTGCCTCTGCTAATGGATGGTCATGGGATCAGTCATATGTGTTTCATGTTGTTTTCTCTACTAAATGGACCCCGTGTATTTCTCTCCTAAATGGCTTTGGGGTTTTGGTCGAGTGATGTTGGTCCCGCAACTTGTGCTCAAATGAGTACCTCTACTAAATGGAACAGGGTGTTTGGTCGAGTCATGTTGGTGTCTTAAGACACTCTGAAAATATATCCAAATTTTGCGCTTCAGCTGAACCAGGGGCCCACATTTAGTAGTGAAATTCGATCATGCATGCGCATCCATTTAGTAGAGCTTGAGGCTATGCAAGCCGTTTCTTCACTACAAAATGGTTGCACAGCCCCACCCCTTAATTGACAGGGGGTTCCAAATGGCTTTTCCAGACTTTTTTTTTCTATGTTTACAGGAGGCAGCAGGAGGCTACAGATGTTGAAAGTTTCGGTCTCCTGTCCGAGGTGTTGCTGCGCTTTGGCACAGAGCATCCAGCGGCTTTGGATTTTTGCCTTGGCCTTGATACCTCTAGGCACGACGGATCCGGGTTGGCCAAAAAAAGGTGAAGGACCTTGCAAAGGATGATTTTCTGCAAAGCCTCAAAGTTTCCGCGGTGTGTACCTCTAGGCCGTTTTCACTTATCCTAGTTATAAGTAGGTCATAACATGGTTATAACATGGTTTTAACTTGGTTAACATGGTTATAAGTAGGTCCTAAGTAGGCAAAAGGAAAAGTGAAGTTAGAGATACTTATGATCAAGTTCAAGTAACTTATTCTACTTGTATAAGTAAACTTAAGTAGGTTAAGGATTATTTTCTTGATTGGTCCTGAAGTGGATCAACTTACTTTAAGTTACTTGTGTCTACTTGCGTCTACTTATTTCTACTTAACCTACTTATGGAATTTCCTTATATTTTTGACTTTTGCTTCTAAATTTTGCGTTTGCCCTTTTTTTTCCTAGCTTTTTGCGTTTTCAGCAAAAAGCTTCGCAAGTGCAAAAAAAAGAACAGAAGTCTTGATTGTAAACTTAAAACCTTTTAGCAGAACAGCATGTTTGCGAGGAGCGGTGTGTCCGCTGTGTTTCTTTTTTTGGAGAGGGCGGGGCGCGGTGTGTCCGCTGTGTTTCTTTTTTGGAGAGGGCGGGGAGCGGTGTGTCCGCTGTGTTTCTTTTTTGGGGAGGGCGGCTTGTGCGCGTTGCTGTTTTTGGTGTATGTACATCACCAGGGTGCAACCAGCAACCTGCAGGATAGAAACAGAGGCTATGCTATCTCTGTGCTATCTCTGCTATCTATGGTCGGAACTGTCCTGTGAGCTATTTTTTTGTTCGTGTTATCTCTGTGCTATCTCTGCTATCTCCTGCTATCTCTGTGCTATCTCTTTGCTATCTCTGTGCTATCTCTGTGTTATCTCTGTGTTATCTCTGTGTTATCTTTGTGTTATCTCTATGGCATCTCTACGTTATCTCAAAAAAAATGAATTTTATCTGTAGCTTCACCTGTTTTTTGGAAGGCTGATTGTGGTTCTTTTTTGCTTTGTGGGTTCCATGATGTTCTTTCTGCTTTCAATTCTCTGTTGCTGCGTTTGCTTTGGTTCAGCGGTATGGCCGCTCACAATCATAGTCATAAACTGCAAATGTTCAATGCCTCTGTACACATTGCCTTCCCAAGAAGAGCGCAAACAATTTGCACAATGTGTTCGAAAAGAAAACAAAAATTCAAAGAATTTAGTGAAATTCCAAAAAAAAACAAAAAACAAAGGAAAAATAAGCGTTCTACTTATTTCTACTTATTTCTACTTAAATCTACTTATTTCTACTTATAAGTAACTTATAAATACTTATGTATACTTATGTTAAGATTCAAATTTAAATTATAACATAAGTTAACATAAGTAGACAATAACTAGCTTAACTAGCTTTAAGTTACTTAAAGTAGAATAAGTATAAACGGCCTAGAGGTATGTTGTATTTGAAAAGGCAATTTGTGAACCTGGAGGTAAGCTGCGTTCTCACCTAGTCAGTGAAAAAAAAGAAATGCGAAAGGTCCTGATGCTGTGCCAACTTTGGTTTTGACCAAAGGGTAATCTCAACTGACATCTACAGTCCACCCAAACTTAGGAAGATTTGGAGCAAAGTAAAGAATTTGGCACTGCTTTCACTGATTTGATTGAATCTGAGTCTTGTTCGCTTCAAGGCAAACAACTAGGGTATGAGGTGGAGACTGATTCTATTTGTTTCTTGCCGGGTGTCCTATAGCTTTAACTGCTATTGTCCGCGGATCTTCGAGGTTTCAGCTTTGTAATCTTGGTGAGCTATCACCGGAAACTACCCATGAATGGTACCTCCTCATAATCAAGCCTGGCAAAACATATTCGACTTGTGTGTGTATATATTCATTGTTGATAGTAAATAAATGATAAATATACACAATCCATATCAGTAGCTATTTTTTCTTGATGCGGAAAAATAGGTCAACAGGGAACTCCGCGTAGGCACGGCGGAGGCGTTTGCCTGTGCTACCTGCTAACCGCAAGACAAGGATAACAAAAAAACACTACCGTCATATATACGTTTTATAAAAAGTTCACAAATACATATATATATATACAATTATATACATATATTTTATAATATGAAATAATACATATATATATATACATAAGATGTATGATATATGTTTACACATATACAGATACCATATACATGGTTTAACCCATGGCTTTCTGTAAAACAAACGTGTTTTCGGCGTTGAGGTGCTGTGATGGGTGTCTCCACCTGGGGCTTTTTGCAGGAAGCTGCACTGGTCATCTGTGCATCTTGGCGACTGTGGATGTGGAAGCCGACAGAAAGTTGGGTGAAATTTTCGCAGGAATATGACATGGATTTCATGGGAGATCCCTCCTCATTTTAATTGAATAGTCCCAAATATGTGGTGTCATCCCCTACAAAAAGCTTAAGTGACTCTTGGGGGGTGTTGAATATCAAGGGATTATATGATATTATGTGTATATATATATACATATAGATATCGAGACAGTGAATTGTGAATTATGATGATGCATACCAATATATATATATGTTCACTATACATGTCATGTTTTGGAACTATAGAGTTACTTGCAGTTGACACTTGTGAAATCATACTGTCATATGTTTATACTATTGATTTTGTGTGTCGGAAGATTCGAAAGTTGCTGTCCAAGCACATTATAGGAGTGAAATGAACTATATGTGAGAAACGTTTGTATGATTGTTTTTGCTGTTAGTTGCCGTGCAACTGACTGCCTGTAGTTTCCTGAGAGCAGGATAGCATGATGTGCATGGCTTGTGAGATTCCATTGATGATGTAGGATGATCTAAGTAGACTTTAGCCAACATCATCTTTATGACCTCACCACCGATCATGGTTTTAAGTCAGGGTAATCAGTAGTCATCTATTGAAATGTGTTTTTGTTCATGATTGGAAAGGATCATAGTTTGCTTAGCACATGTGAATCTATAATTTCTCGGCAGGGTTGTGTCCCAAGAGGAACGGTCGGCACGTTCTCAGGTGCTGATGCAGATCCCAATCTTTGGTGCATACTTGGTGCACCGAAGGCCGGGCAGATCGTAAGCTGCTTTATAAGGCCGCCCTATGAACATCCTATGGAATCCTATGGAATCCTGCATGAGTGCTTGGATGACTGGCCAGAAATGGCCATTTTAGAGTGGGCCGATTTGCAGATTTTTTTGCGTTCCCCATTTGTGGTCAAACTCATTTAAGTGCAACTGACAACTTCAGTGGCTTCAAGACCATCATACAGAAAGGAGATTCATTGCTTACTTGGCATATCTTGAAATTGCAATGTGACAATTACATGATATATCATAATATTGTGTGTATATGTGTGTATTGGTATGTCTGGAAACTGGATATGGACACATGCTTTGTAGCTCTGTATTTTTCAAAGGGTTTTCCCTTTTTGTGCCTACCTTCCGCTGCAAGCCCAGGCTCACCATCCGACACCCGGAGCTGTGGAGCCCCTCGGACCTGATACTGGCAGCATGTTCGATGCTTACCCTCCCCCAATCAACCTAGACCCTAGACCCTGAAATAGCTGTGAAAACTCAGCTTCCAGCTTATCTGGCATGGCAGGGCATGGCAGGGCATGGCAGGGCGTTTACAGATTTTGGAGATGAATGGCATCATTGAATAAACACCCTGAATGGTATTGGTGGCCACAAAACCACAGGATGGCCCGGATTCTTGGGAGGGTCAACCTGCCGGCAGGTGTGACATTGGCATTTCCCTGCGTGAATACAGTTCCTCAGCTGGGAAAGCTCAGATGGCCCAGACTTCGAGATTTTTTGGATGCAATGCTTAGCAATAGACAAAGATTCGTTTGCGTATCCAGGTGGTTTGCCAGAGCTGATAGGGGATACTAGGAACTGCCACAATGGTTGGTGCAGCCTGGCAAGTTTAGGTGATGTACCCACTTCGTAGGCTAACTATGGGTAGTTTGCTGAGAATTGAAGACGTGTCATCTACTTATCTGGTTGGTGGTTTCAAACATTTTTTATTTTCCATAATATATGGGATAATCCTTCCCATTGACTAATGTTTTTCAAGATGGTTAAAACTTTTAAAACCACCAACCAATTATCATTGCATTGGTTTAAGGTAACATGTATTCGCTGGTTTCGCTGGTTTCGCTGGTTTCCTGGGCCCTCATGAGAGGGAAGATCTGCCCCGATATGGCAGGGAAATGCAGGGCATATTATCGGCAACTGAATGGATGGAAACTCACACCAGTGAGTCCCACCCATATCACCTTCAGTTCAATCCCTGTCACTCAATCTGTCAACAATCTGTCAATGTCACATGATTTTCTCAAAAAACATCCATTAATCGTGACTCATCAATCATATATCAGATATCCCAATAATTCCCCAGAAATATCCCCAGAAATATCCAAATTGAATTGCTAATCATGTTTCTTGACTCGGAATCTCCCCATTTCCGACCTGCGGCTTTGCAGGTGCTGTGGGTTCTGTCCTCGATCCTACTGCCCATTGGCTCCGAAGGAAGCCCTGCGTACAACATGGCGGGGCAGAATCTGATGTTCATCCAGTCGCTCAGAGCAGAGAAGATATGACTCTGCAGTGTTTTTCAGGATTTGCGAAGTGGAAAATCACTGAACATCACCAGTTTTTGAATGCGAACGGTTTAAACAACAGAAGATTCTTATGTTGTTATACTGGGGGATGGAAACAAGGCTTGAACGGAATTCGGAGAGTACAAGAAACCTCACTCCGGGTTGCTGCAACCTCGGCTCGATTTCCCTGCAACAAAGTGAGTGGAAAAGATGGCTGAATTTGGTTGGATTACCAGCCACACGAGATGAAATAACTGGATAAGATATGATGAAATTGAGTTGTTTCTTCCGGATAGCTCCATGAAATTGATTTCCCATGTGGTACCGTAATATGTTACCCCTTTTTTTGGCCCACTTGTTCCCCCGGTCCCACTCCTGAGATTCGTTGTGCCATGAGGTGTTGCGCCTGGCTGGGCCGAAGTAGCATCACCTTTATGTTGGAGTCTGGGCTCAAGATGGCCATGACCTTTTTGAATTCGAATGACAAGTCTCTGGTCATTTTCATGGCCTTCCTATCCCAAAAGTTGGTTGCATTTGGTGGGATGATTTGTAGGATGTTTGCCCCCGACGATGCTGTCGATGTGGGGGAACAACACAAGCATCACACAGGGTGGATGTAATTCCACTAAAAGTATCATCAACTTTGGGTCAGTTGCAGCAACCTCACTAGCCGACGTCATTCAGCATAGGCGATGGTTGGATCGTAGATTTTACTGTGTGGATGGAACATTCAGTTTCATCAATATCCCATGCAAATTGCGGCGCCACATGGACTCTATAAGACGAGGTCCATTGTAGGAAGACCTATCAACATCTATCAACCAAACAGTGGAACATAGTGGAACCATTCGAGATGCTGGAGGAATTTACCCCCTACATGTTTGATGAAAATCAAGGATTGATCAATGCCATTGATGAATCTCATTGACCGGTGGAAAAAAGAAAACAAAGACATCAAATCCTGGAAGATGAATCCCAATTTATATTCATTAGATATATTATAATGTATGATTAACTGATGCGATATATATATATATGTAAATACATACTTAGTTTTCATGATTTTCACATATATATATATACACGTCTGGCAGCTAGCACTGAGTGCAGCGAGATGAAACCCGATTTCCAACCTGTACAGTAGAACTCTTTGGTGATGCAAGACTAGGCACGAGTGAATCTCAGCGGCAAAAAAAAAACACGTAGTTTTCATGATTTTTCACGTATGCATATATATATATATACATATGTGTTTTATTGATATTATTATTTCGCTAGGAGCTAGTATCATCATTATGCGGATTGACCACTTGACATCCTTTATCGACTGCAGAGCTGGTTGGCCGCGGCCGCAGCGCAGCGCTGGGTGAATCCCAAAAGTGGTTTTGCTTTGAAGGCGCGGGTCGGTCAAAAAGAGAAGGAGGTGCAGAACTGGAGTTATACATATGTATAACCATGGTGATAACTTCCACAAGTTGTATATATATATATATAAATGGATATACCCCCTATTATGGTGATGTATTCACTTTTACCTGGGTTTTTATTGTCTTTGGTATCCCCATAGGTTGTGGATATCAGTTATGTGAGATAGGATATATCATGCGGATTGAGCCAGCACAAAGAAAGGTGACCAGCTGGGAGATTCCCTATTTGGAGGCAAATGCATATCCATGTTTGCTTGGTCAGAAGGTATATCCCTATGTTTGATGGTCAAAAGAATGAGTTGGTTGAATTGCCGAATTTGCGTTGGGTACATCCTATATATATACTGCCATTTAAATCGTTTAAATCCCCCGCTTCGGCTGGTTAGGAATTCCACTGTTGGCTGGTTATAGCACTATTCTGGCTATGTGTCAAGACCTCCCCAATATTTTGAGGAGGAAGATCAATAAATACCTTACTGGTTGGTGGTTTGGAACATGAATTTTATTTTTCCATTCAGTTGGGAATGTCATCATCCCAACTGACGAACTCATATTTTTCAGAGGGGTGGCTCAACCACCAACCAGCTTAAATTCCTCCAAATCCCAGCTATTTTGGGTTGATAACCCACAGGATTCCTTGCGTTTGACCCAGTTCGCCAGGCTGCAGTGGGCTGCTACCTGCTGCTGACGCTGGCGGGGGGACTTCGCTTCTATGCCTCTTGGAGCAATGGTTACCCTCCAGTAAACCAACATAACTGTGGACAATCACCAGTGTTTACAACGTAAATCATCTAAAACCACTTGAACATACTGGATTATATGGTATTATATGGTATTATATGGTATTATATGGTATTATATGGTATTATATGGTATTATATGGTATTATATGGTATTATATGGTATTATATGGTATTATATGGTATTATATTATGGGGAATATACACGAACAATCATCGATAATCATACTATCACCAATGATAGTTGAAATATATCGACCCCTGAGCCCCACCATGTATAGCATGTGCAGGTAGGTCTAGTAGAGGTATGTTGTAGCTATGATTCCAATATACTCCAAGTAGATATCCCCGATATGTACAGCAGTAGCACCACCTACTTAGAAGCGTTAGGTAGGTAGAGTAGCCATGTTTATAGTAGGGATTCCCCTAACCCAACAACTACCGGGTCAGGGTGAAACTTCCGCTGCTTGCGGCATGGCTCAAGTGCCCGTTCAAAAGAAGGCATTTGTTTTGTTTGTATGTGCAGGGTTCGGCGGTTTAGATTCCCCTTGTTTTGGGTTTCTGTTCCGACCCCCTGTTTGTCTGGTTATCAGCCGTAAGGCTTGTTGTTTCTTTTGTTGGGGAACCTAAACCGCGGAAACTTGCTTAGGCCCTAACTTATTCGCACTTTTTCGCTGTCACTCTTGCATGCCCTCAGACGGATCGGGTGAGGTCGCTGCTGATTACAGCGCGACTGAAGGAACGCCAGTGGAATGAGACGAGGCGGCTGGTGAAGCAGGAAGCGTCGAGCAAACAGCTCCGTCTATACTGCTGACCCGGTAGCCGAAGGCTCCCGAAACTGGGCCGATCTTTCTGAGGTATTGGAATCGACCGAGCTCTCTGGTGAAGCGGCGACTGCAGAATTTGTCCCGGTGAAGGAAGAGTTGCACGAGCTTCAAGAGGCACAGTCTTTGGGTGCAGTGCTTTCAACAATTGGTTTGCCGGAAGAGGTCGTTGACGATCTCGTCGCGACAGGAGACATCGAGGCCGAAACTTCATTGCAAGATCAGTCATTTTTGGAACCGCCATCTGATTTGGGTAACCCAGCAGAAGCAGCTTTCACGGACATTGATCGTGCAAAAGAAGAAGAAGAAGTAGATCCTCAACAAGATTCTTCAACTCTTCCGGAACAGGCCGAGTGCGAAGTTGATACAACAGATTTTGCAGATCCAGTTGGAGAAGCCGAACAACAGGTTGAGACAGCTGATCTTTTAGGTTTAGGTGACGAGGCGGGTCCAGTAGGAGAAGCATCCGTTGCATCCGAACCATCTGCATCCGTGCCTGAGCCTGTGGTCGCTGACACATCCGGTGTCGCGACAGAAGCCAACACTAATTGCCCCGGTGACATAGTCCCTCCACCAACTAGCCCTAATCTTGTTGAACCCGGCACCGATCCTATCCAGGTAGGTCATTCCCCTGCAACTTCATCTAATCCCCCAAGACAAAGGGTTAGATCAAGTAGGGGTGGTGCCACAACCAGGTGGCAAGAAGCAAAGCGAGCTTGGTGGAACGACTTCGAGGCATACCAAAATTGGCTTTATTTGAATTCGGGAGGTGATATTGCAGGTGGCTTCTGGTTAAGAAAAATATCTTACGAATACGCCGACGAAAGCCTTCGCTGGTTGATAGCTCTTCATTCAAGACTTATTGAGGAACTCCCAACATCACAGTGTTTAGCTTTAGCCTACAATATCCTTATCCCCTACAAAGAGTGGGCTCACATCCACGGGTTGGACAGGCGTAGAGGTATTGCCCACGCACAGCAAGTGATTGATTCTGGTGAATTACCTCCAAAAAGGGTCATTAACCAACGAATCTTAGGGGCAGAGCACCCACGCGCAGAAGAGTGGGATATATATTATAGATATATAGGTCCACAGCAGCAGCCCCGGCCAAAGGGGGTTAGGCCAGCTGCCGCAACACCCGTTGCTGGCGCGGCAAGTGGTAGCGCAGACACAACTCCGGTTGCCAAGCAACCCAAGGAGCCTGGGCACCCACCGCCCAACTGGCAACCCTCATTGAGGGCACCAAACCATCCGGTCCAACCGCCGCGTCCGAGGGTTACTGTCTCTGTCCATCCAGTCCCACAAACCCCAAAGTCAGATTCTCAAGGGGTCGCTGCCTTTGGGCGCGACGTAGCACCAGTCCCAGTAGCTAGCCCTGCTAGGCCACCACCTAAAGCTAGGCCCAAAGCTCCTGATTCTAGTGCCACCACCCTTGCAGATAGAGTTCGTGGTTTGCCACCTCCACCTAATACCATTGCCCCTAGTCCGCCCCCTCATAAACAACCACCTTTACCACCATTACCGCCTCCTCATTCACCACCACCTGGTGATAATTTTCCACCCCCACCATCTCATCCACCGCCAACTGCACAGGAGCTCGCTGCCCGCAGTTCCCAACGTGCAGAGGCGCGAGAAGAGGTTGCTCCAGCGGATCCCAACGATCCACCGCAAGAGGAGCAAGAGTGGGTTGCGGAAGAGGCGGAGGAAGAGGAAGTTTTAGAGGAGGACGAAGTAGTTGAGGTCGAGGTTGAGGCTGAAGCTGAACCCGAATTCCCTGACTTCACAACAACAGAGCACGGCCGTGAGGTTTCCACACGCCGTCGTAGGCCTAAAAGAACTAGGTCCAATCCGCCATTGCCTGTCAATCTAGTCCCAAGGGAAACCCGTGAACGAATTGAACTTAATCAAGAACTTTATAGAGCCCGAGCCATAACCGGTGTTTCTAGAAGACCTCTTGCTTTAAGACCCCAAGTGCACGGTTACCCCGAAATTAGAATTGACTCCGCTGGCACCTGGGCTAGGGTCGCTGATCCTCCGATCGATCGCGTACGCGCCGCAGACTTTGCCTTTTATCATTCCTCACGCCGAGGCTCCAGAGCTTAGGGTCAACCCACACGAGCTTCCCGACTCGTTGTGGCGAGATCCTGCACTTAGATCCCATCGGACAGTTCTTGGTTCAAGTAATTTAGACCCCAATAGTGTCTATAACATTGCCACCAATAACCCCGAGACCGAATCTGAGGGCTCTGAAACTGCTGAGACTCGAACCGCCAGGTTTGTATCATCAGCTCAGGCATTTGTCGGCCAGCAAGAACCGTTTGACGCTGGCTTCGTTGAGCGCACCCCTGCCCGTCCAATTGAGTCTCCACCAAAGAGACAACGCCCTAACATAAGAACCTCTCAAATTCAACGTGATAAGCCGGCACAGCCCCGAAAAGATCCAGTTTCTGCTGCACCAACACCACCTGCAGCCCCTACAGTACCATCTTTGACTGTTCCCCCATTAAGCAGTTCTAGTAGTTCAGCTTATCCTCCCTGGAGGCAGTCCTTGCAAAGTGCTGGAAGTGGGGTCGCTGACACAGCCCGTGTCGCGACAGAGACTGTATCAGAGCCAGCCGGCTCTCCCGTTGCACGATCCAGATCAAGAGCACCCTCAGCCGAGACTGCGCCTGCAGTTGCTGCCAAAACCAACAGGGGAAGGGAAGTACCAATTTCAAATAAGATTTCATCTAAGTCTCGCAAAAGAGCTAGTTCCGTTCCAGTGCCAAGGCGTTCAAAGGGGGCTGCTGTCTCCGACACGCCTCAAAGGCCAGAACCTCTACCGCCAGCTCCAGAGCCTAAGAAGAATCTGCCGTGGAAACATCCACCTGTGACACTTGCCGCACCTGTGGCACCTGCCGCACCCGTGGTAATTCCCCCAAGACCTAATAGGCCAGTTCCCCCTAATCCAGCTAATCTTATAAGCCCGTAAAACTCCTCCGCCAGGAGAGGGCAAGACCTGCTGGCCAATCGTCCCGAGACTTGCCTCCGCTTGATCCCGAAGGACAGCAGCAACAGCAAGAAGATCAAAGCTCAGGCTCTGGCCTTGCACCCCACGTCCGTGGGCGGCCTTTGCCTGAACCAAACCCAGATCGGCCAGAGGGGGTCGCTGGTACTGTACCGCGACATTACCAACAACAACCCAACTTAGTCTCTAAGGTAGTCCACGTTAGTTCATCCAACGTAGTTGTTTGCATTGATTGGCACGATACCATTGACCAAGCTCTCAACCCCATTGGTGAATTGTCTTCCCATCTAGTTGACAAGCTTCGTACATTGACTAGGGTTGCTGGTAATCAAATTGAGTTCCATATCGTTTCATACGCCGGCCAATCTAAGATAGAAAGCACTAGAGCTGGTGCTGAACACGTGATTGGCCAATTGGTCGCAGAAGGTTTGCCATTTAGAGAGCTGCACCTTGCCCGCTATCCTTGCGGCAGGCAGGGCAAATCATCTATCATCTCTGCACTCCAAGCACACTGTCTCGTGGACGACCGGTCCGACATTATAAACGAGTGTAAGCAGCTTGGCATTAAAACCATCCGATCAGAAGGGCGTGCCGATAGGGAGCTCTGCTGGGTCGCAGAAATAGAGGACTGGCTCCGGCACGAGGGCATCAGTTACATCCTGCACGCCCGCCGTCCAGTGCCGCTTAGGGCGAACCAATTTTACCCGAATTTCGGGGGCCAGGACGATCGAACACTTTGGTAGACCCTGGCACAAGTCCAGCGGTTCTACAACATCCGATAGGTGCATCCGAAACGCCGAGGTAGCTGAGCTTGCTCGCTACACTCCGTCGGTCTGTCCCTGTCGTTTGCTGAGTGTCTTTTGTCCCATTGCATTTTGCCTTTTGTTTTTAGTTCAGTGTTGTTTCTGTGGTCAGAGCTAGGGTCATTACCGCTAGCGAAGCCATAGTTCATCCGAACTTCAACACAACCTGAATTAATTTCAATTGCACTTTATTATCTTAATATCCAACTTGCGAAGACATTGTTGGTTGAGGTAGTATTGTGCTGCATTGGTCTTTTGTCCCATCACTGCAAACTTTTGCTTGGAACGCTGAGCAAAGCTCGCGTTGGATCAGACATCGTTGCAGTTGAGCGCAAAAGTTCAGCCGAGTTTGGGTCAAGATGTCAGGCATTTCTCCCCCTTCTGATCCTAGTTCATCTAACAGTAGGTCAAGGAGTAGTCCTGAAACTTCTAATCCAAATGCAACAAGGGTCCCGGCGGTTGTTACCTCCCTGGTTCCACGAAGAATCCAGTTGCCTTCTTCTAGGGATGCCATGCGTGTTGACGAGTCATCTGATACTAGTGTGGAAGCATCTCAACATAATAGATTTAGGCAAAGGGGTTCCCATGGTCCAAATCCAAGCAATAGTCCTGATGAAGATAACCCTGTAGACCTTAGTGCAACCCAAGCCACTTTCCTTGCGGGTGCTGCTGTAACCCAAGCGCACCATGCCGCCACTATCGCAGACCATGCTAGTAATGTTGCTATCCAATCCCAATTAGAAGCCTTCCAAGCTAGACAAGTCATCGCACAGCAGCAATCCGACTTTGGTCAGGTCGCTGCAGAAATGCGCGACGCCGCAGCACGAGCCATCCTGCACAACCAGGAGGAAGCTCACGCCGCTCTGGCTGAGAGGGACAGGGGTTCGGAGTTGTTTGAGCACAACCTCACACAACATGCCCAACAATTAATTTTTGGGGCTAGGCAGCATGCTCAGCAGGAAGTCTTAGAAAGTCAAGCGGTTTTGCAACGGGAAGCTCAACAATTTGTGGAATCTAATGTTAGACCACTTCAACAACAAATCAATTTGGGTAACCAACAATTGGCCACTCGGGAAGTTGAAATAACCGAAAGGGATACTAGGATTGCTCTCCTTGAGCAACAGCTGGCAGAAGCCAGGCGCCAACACAACTTGGCTGTAGCATCCCCGGTTCCAGTTTCCCCCATTTCAGGTTCTGCCCTCATGGACTTACTTGCGGATTTCCCCCAAGAAGATACTAGTCAAAGGGTAATTCCTGAAGAGCAAACTATGGATAACTTCGATCTGTTTGAAGGTTATAATCCAGCTCCAGCTCAAACACCAAATGTTCGTGCTAGGCCTTTTGGTTCCCCACAAAATACTTCAGTTCCCCTGCAAGAGGTCGCAAATCCAATGGTTGTAGAGGCAACTACTTGGGCCACCCCCAGGGTTTCTGTTGGTCAATCATCCCATGAAGTAGCACCAAATGTTGTTCCGTCCATGCCTCAATCTTTTCACCCTCCGGGTGTCACACCCGTGACTGTTATGGCGAACCCCCAACCTGCGGAGTTGGCAGTTGCCAACTTGTCCATGCCAGCAAATGCCATGGTACCTAGCGCTAATGTTGCAAGTGGTTCGAATCCAACAGAATCAGCTTTAGTCCAACAACTTTTAGCTGAAGTGAGTAGATTGACTAATGCATTGCAATCGCAGCAACAGCAACTTCAACAGATGCAACAACAACCACAGCAGCTTACTGCCCATGCACCCCTGCCGATAGCACCTCCGTGCACGCCCCCAAAGGGCGCTGCTGCTAGCGCACCGGGCTTAGGTCCAACCAATGCTAGTGCTGCGGGCACTCCCTGTGCAAACTCTCGTTTTGGGTCCATAGGTCGTGCACCTCCACCGCAGCAGGTGTTGCCGCCAGGGTTGCCGCCACTTCCGTTGGCGCAACAGGGTTTAGTTGTTGACAATACCACATCTTATCACCATATTGGTTCTGCTAATAGATCAGTTGATTCAGGTAGCTCAGAGTCCTCCTCGGATTCTGGTGAGTTTCACTCAGTGCGTGCCCCATTAGTCCTTACTGAATGTAGGATTTGTGGTGACCTCCATGAAGAGATCGAATGCCCGCATCTTACCATGAACCAACCCTATTTAGCCCCACAGCCACCTGCTGTTAACTACGCGGATGATGAAGAAGATACCATTAGGGTAAAATCCTTAGCTGACATGGTTTTTCCGAATCCACCAGAGAACGCAGGTCAAGCCCGTGGATATATCAATCAGGTGTTGATGTCAATAGGCAAACTCCAAAAGACCCCCGGTAATGAAGTTTACCAATGGGCCCAAGAGTGCCTAACCAATGATGAAGCTGTTCTTCAAGCCGATCCTAGGTACCCCCGCACTGATCGAGAGATCGCTTCTAGGCTCATAAAGACCTGTAAGCGCGGTAGGTTTGGTCTTGTTTTTCAGCAAATGGTAGAAGCAGAGCGCGCAGCTAGTGGTGCAATGCCTTGCGGGCGCGCGATGTTGCGTAAAATATTCAAACATTTCCAACTCGAGCGTGACTGCATCGGCATGCTTGGCGAGCGAAATCTGTTGTCCCTTAAGGTCGCTGGTAACACGGTAGCTGACTTAGAAGCCTTTAGGGATAAGTATATTTACGTAATGTCTACCATCCCCTTAGAGGATTTGCCGCGACAACAAACGCTGTTTAACCATCTCATAGACGAGCTAGAGCGCAACGCCGTGATCGCCCCAAAAGTTGTTAAAGCTAGAGAAGCCCGACTAGATAGCCACCGTCGCACCACAGACTGGTTATGGTCTAAGGTTGATCTTGCCATTCAACTTGATCAGCAAAAGCGTAATCGCGCTGAGTTTGACAAACAGCTGAAGTTGAAGCCTGCTGCCGGCTATGCCGGTACCCAACATACCCCCGATGATAAAATCGCTGGTGCCCCTGCACCAAGCCCTAATCCCAAAGCTAAGGCCACGCCTAAGAGCCAGGGTTCAGGGGGGGGTAATCCTAACCCCAAACCAAATAAAATACCAAAGGAGAACGTGAAGGCAGCTCCTGCCCCAAAGGCGAAGCCCAAAGCTAAGTCATCCGGCCCAAAGCCGCCTCCGCCCAACCGAAAGGGCAACACGACCCCGCGTGGGGAAGAGGCTAGGAAAGTAGCAAAAATGAGCGCTTCCGAAAAAGCCAAAACCCCTTGCATGTTCTATGCGTACAATGCATGCAAAGCTAAGTCGTGCGCGTTCCTCCACTCAGACACCAACAAGTATAAGGGACCTCCTCCTAGAGCACTTGGTAAAAGCGGTAAAGCCCCTGCCAAAGCTGCTGCTAGTATGGCAACTGTCATAATCCCAGAGGTCGCCGCCGATGGCGCGACTAATAATCCTGACCCCATCAATGCCATGCCAATGAAGGCCTCCAAATCCATCCCTTGGCTTTGGGACACGGCCGCAGGTCGACACTTGATTGGACGCCAAGCCCTCACACCAGCCATGAAGGAGCACTTGCAGCAATCACCCAATCCGTTGCTTTTGCTACCGGAGGTGGCAGCCAGCCTGGCCAAGAGTCACTAGCCTTTAATGGAAGTAAGATTCTTGAAGGTGAAGAGGTCTATGTCCTTAAAGAATGTCCTCCCGCACAAAGCATTGGTAAGACTGTCATAGATAAGGGTTACATGTTTGTCTGGGATCCTAGAGAGAATGTCCCCTACTTGATAGCTCCTGAAAATATCAACAGGTGTAGGATGAAAGTTCCCCGGAACGCTAGAATCTGTGCATCTAGGGTAGTTGAATATGTTCCCCACGCCATTTTGTGCCCAGTGAGCACCTTGCTCCTGTCTCAACTGCCGTGCCAGCTCCACCTGTGGAAACTGATGCTCCCGCTGACGATGAAGAAGATCCTAATGACCCTGGCTATGCCCCTAGCTTTGGTGGTAGTGACCTTCCTAGTCCCTCAGAATTAGATGAGATTCTAGATCCCGAGCCTGTTGAGGACGCTGCTGGGCCCTCTAGCGCGCCGGAGCCCAAACACCCAATGGATGATAAGCTTTTGGTAGAGCTAGGTGTTGGTGAGCCGCCTAAGGAAGAAGTTCTAAAGCAGCAAGCCACTAGCCCTGAGCATTTGCGTACCCATTTTCCCAAAAATCCCTACTGTCCTTTGTGCCATATAGCAAAAGATACCGCCATGAGGGTCTCACATGTCAAAGATGGCAAAGCCGATGATTTGTTGATCCCCCAAAGCAGCCGCTAGAACAGCTTGCTACGGATGATGTTATCTTAGCTAAAGGGTCCGAACACATGGGTGTAGGTATAGGGGGAATAAGGTCGCACCATGTCATCCGCGATGCGTACTCTGGTGCGCGTGTTGCATACCCATTGTCCAAACGTACTGCTGGCGCGCATGCTCGCAACTTTAGACATTTCTTAGGACTGCGTGGATCAGAGCTCACCACCCGAACGTTCATCAAAATGGACGAAGCAGGCGAGCTCGAGCAGGCGGCACATGCCGTAGGCATGGTTCCAGAAACCTCGTTGCCGAACAGATGGCCCCACAATGCCATCCTCGAGAGAGATGTTCGAGAGGAGAAGGAATGTTGTCGCACTATTCACCTCCAATCTGGTCTTCCCTATGAGTACCACACATATAGCTATCCATATGCTTGCCTTTCAATGTCCTTCGACAAGCCTTCAATAGCTGACCCCGACAAAACCCAATGGGAGTCGCTTACTAGGAATAAGTTTGATGGCATGAGGTTATGCTTTGGTCAGTTAGTGTATTACCGTAGGAAGTCACCCACCAAAAGGACTTTGGAGCCCAACATGTCACCTGGTCTGTTTTTGGGTTGGAGGATTGATCCCGGTTTTAGATATAGAAATGTTCTTAGGGTGCTAGATAATCAAGAGTATCGCACTAGAGGTGGGTATTCAGCCGTTGATGTTCCAGAAGCAGAAATCTTTGTCCCTGAAGGTGATCCTGTTTTTCCAGTAGGTTTTTCACGCCACCAAGCTCTCATCAGGGGGATAACCCAGATGATCTTAAGTTGCCTGAATATGCCTTAAAGGATGTGCCCTTCCCCAAGGAGGGCGGAATAGCCTCACCCTCTACACCAGGTCTCAAAAGTCGTTCTGGTTATATAACCGTAGACCGTATCCTTAAGTGGAAAGAGACTCCTGGTTGCAAAGGCTGCACTGGCCATTCACGTGCGCACACTGAAGAGTGTAGAGCCCGCTTCTCAATGTTAGTTGAAAAAGAAAAAGAAGCTGAAAGGGAAAAGAAAGCTCCACCCCCTGAAAGTGAAACTGAAGCGGAAGACAAGGATGATGAAGCCCACGGCATCATTTTCCAAGGTGAGGATTTACCTGACCCTATACCATCACACCTCTCTGCAGAGGACAGGGAATTCTTTGATGAAATTTTCATAAGAGGTGAGGTTCCAGGGTCAGCCGAACCCAGTGCTCCGCCTGAGCATGCCGTTCCTGTTTCTGGTGTAGCTATTCTTCCCCAGGTTGCCAATCGATGTTCCGACCTATGTCAAAAGTCGCTGCCTGTTTTTGGTTGCCCCGCTGTAGGTAAGCCAACTAACCGCGATAATCGTAGGAGTCGGAAAGCTGCCAAGAAAGCTTCCAGACCCAATGCCAAGTCAACCATGTTTGATTTTGCTTGTTCTGAGGACTCCCAGATGGGTGTTACTCACCAAGAATATGGCATTAATCATGTTAGACTTTGTAAGGATAGGATAGACCTGGGAGATGAGTCACAATGTGAGCAACTAGACTATCAGATAGATGAAGCCGCTAAGGTTGCACCTCCACATATGTGGGCCTCTATCCCTTGCACATCCGGATCCCCTTGGCAGTATATCAATAGGAAGAAGGGTGTTGCCGCATTCATGAGGAAGCTTGCCCACCAGGTCAAAGAGTCCAAACGGTTGTTTAAGAGTTTTTCCAAACGCGCTGAAAGGGTTCTCAATCATGGTGGCACTGTAACGTTTGAATGGCCAAGACCTTGCTCTGGCTGGAAAAGGCCTGACGTTGTAGCATTCTTTGAGAAACATCCCCAGTTTATGACCGTTGGTTTTGAAGGGCGTACTGTAGGTTTAACCGACAGAAATGGTTATCCCATCAAAAAGCCATGGAAACTCAAGACCACTTCTCCCCGAATTGTAGAGGCGTTTCAAGACATGCGGTGCCGATGCCAGCAACCTCATTCCAGATGTGAGGGAGCTGAGACCACTCGCTCCGCAATGTATCCGCCCCAAATGACTAATTTAATTGCGCAAGCTTTGTATCCCTCAAAATGTGCCCAGCAGTCCCTGCTATGCCTTGCCGACCGGCAACTAGCGAACCTCAACCCCATAGGGAAATTGAGCAACATCTTAAGCACGTATCCCCATTAGCTGGTTTTGAAGATTTAGCTATTGCTGTTGAATCAGACCCCACCGCTAATAGATTGGTTACAGAACTTCTTGACCATGAACAATTGATCGCGCAAGCCCTCCACCTGGAGGACCCAAAGGCGCCAACGCCTGAGATCAAAGCAATGGTCACCAAGCTCTTATCCCGTGCGGAGATGCTGTCCAACCCCAAGGCCCTTGAGGCAATTCGCGCCGAAGCCGATGGTTTGGTGAAGGCTGGTACCTGGGATCTTGGCTCGGTCCGCGAGAAGGAAGATGTACGCAAAGAAGCTAAGGCTTCGGGTGTATCAGTGCACTTTGGTCAACTCATGACCATCGCGTCCATTAAATTCTACGAGCTCGCAGACCACCTTCACAAAATGAAGGGGCGCATCGTGTACAGAGGAGACTGCGCAAAGGACGAGCATGGTGCAGCCGCAGTTTACCAAGAACTCGGCGCAAACCCCACCTCCGTCCAAGGGCTAAACGCCTGCCTGGCGTACGGGTCGCTGCCGGGTAACCGCGCGACGGCTGCAGATGCAGTCAAAGCTTACGTCCAAGCACTGTTATCTTCCAAATACAAAACCTGGATTGAGCTTCCCCCGGAGCTCCGCCCTAAGTATTGGAAACAACAGTTTGTTAAGCCCGTAGTCCTCTTAATTAAAGCCTTATACGGTCATCCTGATGCCGGAGGCCTGTGGGAACAACACCTGAAAGTCATCATCAAGAACCTTGGTGGACAGGAAGTTCTAGAATACCCAGGAAACTTTTACTTTCCAGATACAAAGTTACTTCTGTCAACTTATGTGGACGATTTAACTCTAGCTGGCCCCGCCGACCAGCATGATGCATTCTGGAGTAAGTTAACTTCTGTGGTAAACATAGGACCCCCAGAGCCCATCTATAGGATTCTTGGACGCAACCATGTTGTTACCCCACTTCCCAAGACCGAAGGTCATGCAAAATGTGCAGCCTTCCAAGCCCAGACTGGCATGGTTTTTGATATGGCAGACTACGCTCAGCAGACCGTAGATTTGTATAAATCAATAACTGGTGTCACCAAACTCAAGCATGCAGCCACGCCATTTCCACCTGAGGGATCCATCACCATTGAAGATGATGAAACTAAAGGGGAACTAGCTCCAAATGCATGTAAGATTTTGATGAAAGCCCTTTGGTTAGGTAGACTTGCACGTCCCGACATCATCAAGCCTATCAATGATCTGGCCACAAAAGTCCAGTCGTGGTCCAGGGGGGATGATAAGAAGGTCCTAAGATTAATCCAGTACATAGCCTCAACCCCACACTATAGGTTAGTAGGTACCATTCAAGACAAGCCTGAAGACCTAGAGCTCAGATTGTTTGTCGATGCCGACTTCGCCGGCGACAGATCAACTGCACGCTCAACCTCTGGTGGCTTTCTGGCTTTAACTGGCCCTAGTTCCTTCTTCCCACTTGCATGGATTAGCAAGCGCCAAACATCCACCTCTAGATCGACCACGGAAAGCGAGGTTGTTAGTTTAGCCCATTCGCTTTATCAAGAAGGCTTGCCTGCCGTACAGTTATGGGAGCTGTTGCTTGCACGCTCCGTAACCCTAAGGGTCCACGAAGATAACCAAGCAACAATCCTAGTTGTGAAGAAAGGATATAGTCCCAAGCTTCGCCACATAACTAGAACACACAAAGTAAATTTGTCTTGCCTGTCTGAAATCTTCAGAGATGACTCTGCCGAAATAGAGTACATCCACACCGATGATCAGGCGGCAGACATCTTCACCAAGGCATTACCTCCACATAAATGGGCAGCAGCACTAGTCCTTTTAGGAATTCGTACTGACCTTCCCTTAGACCTTAAATCCAAAGCATAGGTCGCTGTGAACGTCCGTTCACGCGACAGTAGTTGCTTAGGTGCCTGCCAATGCGCAGTGCGTGTGGAACAGGCGAGGGGGGAGTTGAAATATATCGACCCCTGAGCCCCACCATGTATAGCATGTGCAGGTAGGTCTAGTAGAGGTATGTTGTAGCTATGATTCCAATATACTCCAAGTAGATATCCCCGATATGTACAGCAGTAGCACCACCTACTTAGAAGCGTTAGGTAGGTAGAGTAGCCATGTTTATAGTAGGGATTCCCCTAACCCAACAACTACCGGGTCAGGGTGAAACTTCCGCTGCTTGCGGCATGGCTCAAGTGCCCGTTCAAAAGAAGGCATTTGTTTTGTTTGTATGTGCAGGGTTCGGCGGTTTAGATTCCCCTTGTTTTGGGTTTCTGTTCCGAACCCCTGTTTGTCTATGATATGGGTAATATAATGGGACTATTCATGATATCATGGGATTATGTTTTTGTCGCCAAATTTATGATGTAATATCACCAACAATTTATCATGTAAATATAACATAATTTAAAATATAATATTATAATATTATATATATACTTAATAGATAATATATAATATATAATATAACATATAGTATGTTATGATTTAATTTAGTATAATATATAATATATAATATTTAATATATATATTTAATATTTGATATATTTAATATACTATAGTATACTATGATATCATGTAATATTTGTCATAAGCTTCATTATTCTAAATCATAGTGTTTTTGATAGTCATAGTTACAATGATTTATGATACCATAAGTCCACTATTGTATGATTGAGATGATGATATAAATTAGTGGGATACAAAACCAACAGTGTGATACCAGTATTGGTTGTTTTTGACCCCTAATCAACCAAGTAATCAACAAAAAAAGGTGGTATAACGGTACAACAACTGTATAACCAACCAGTTTATGGGAATATGATATGTCATGGTATATGCAACAAACAATATGTCTATGACATTTGGGTATGTCTGAAAATGGGGTATTCATCGGTATATCGTACCCAAGTGGCAAATGATTCTTCTCTTCCTCGCGCCTCAGCACGAGGTCCCCAAATCAACTGGTGACGAATCATGTTCCTGTAGTGGGTCATGATTTTTTTGCGGATATGATTTTGTGGAAATGGTATACACAAATTATGTCACTTATATATTTATATTATATTATATTATATTATATTATATATATATATATATATATTATTTTATATATGACACTTGCATACTGAGAGGAGCATACCATGAAATGTACCTGATTGTTGCTGCTGGTTCGTGGCATGTCAATTCGGCGTGCGTGTTGCGAGGCTACCCTGTAGCTGGCTCCGGGCTCTTCCCAACTGTGGTAATGTTTCGATGATTTGCTGAGTATCCTACAACTGTGGTTATTTTTACACTAGCCCAGCAAGCCATGCATTTTTTAAGGGTCCGCTGGGCTTCAAATTCACTGATGTTTGGCTATATCCAGCCTTGATGTTCTTATTATAGTCATTACAGTAGTTCATGTGGCGCTGTAAATCACCATATTTTCCACTCACTTCGTCCATCTATCGTTTTATCTCCATCTTTGCAGGTGAACAGAAAAACGTCATTTAGGTCTCATTGTACAATTGTCTCTTCAAAATTGTTTGAATTTAATGCAGGAACACATGGCATAAATTAGGGTCTCCCACAAAATGGTAGTTTAATATTGAACATATGTGAGATTAGGTTTTGGACCATCAAACTGGTTTGTGCGCCATTGCAGATAAACCCAGTTTTCCTTTCAAAAATCTGGAAATGATCAATTACTCGTATCATCAATTAATCCCCAAAATTGCCAAAATGTAGCATGATCATCTGATCTAGAATCTGGGGATAACTGGAAATTCTCAAAATCCAGGAACATCTACATGTTTTCAAGAGTCTGGGGGTGGATCTTCCCATTGTCTTTGGTTTATAACTGCCGAGGCTCCTTCCTTCCTTGGAGCCTTTGACCCCTCGGGAGCGACAGTGGCGAGAATCTGCTAATAAACATGGATTTGATGGGGATTTACCAAGTTTTCAGAACACTTGGGATTTGGGAAGATTTATCAACTCAAAAATGAATAAAAATGGGTGATATACCCATTGGATCACGTTAGGTTAGTGGTTTCAATCTGGTTTTCGACGTTCAACCATGGAAGTGGTGCCACCAACCAAGGGATGGTTAGAGAATTATCCTACTAGAGACGATGATCCGGATAGATTTTTAATGATTTTTATATTCTCTGATGGATATTTCAATCACCAACCAGCCAACACATACCTCTAGTTGGCTTCGCAATTCCGATTTGCTGAGTCAGTTGTCTTTCTTATTTCCCAATAGCTTAAATCACTATTTTGGGATTGTACTGCGAATAGGTTTTACATTTTTTGGGGGGCATCTTAAGCAAATCCAAGAGCAAGTTTTTGTTGATGGCTGGATGCCATACCAATCACATCTCGATAGCAAGCGCGACACAATGACTCACCGGAGACCCTTGCGAATGTCAATCAGATGATCATATTCGAGTCACTCTTCAATGGACATTCGAGTCTAATTTCCAGTGTGTAATGATTGTTGGCTTACAAAAAGATTAGGTTTTTGTTTGCAGTTGGGACGGATGAAAGTCATCTTCACCGTGACCAAATAGGGGGATGGCAGTGGTTTTGATGATCCCAGTTCATCTTGATTTCCTCAAATTGATTGCAACTTACCAAAGAGGCAAAGACAAAGACATTGAGTCAAATGTGTTGGTGTTGTTGCTGGTGTTGTTGTTGTGGTTGCTGGTAATGTTGTTGCTGGTGTTGTTGTTGCTGCTGTTGTTGTTGTTGTTGCTGGTGTTGTTGTTGCTGGTGTTGTTGTTGTTGTTTTTGTTGTTGCTGTTGTTGTTGTTGCTGTTGTTGTTGTTGTTGCTGGTGTTGTTGTTGCTGGTGTTGCTGTTGTTGTTGTTGTTGTTGCTGTTGTTGTTGTTGTCGTTGTTGTTGTTGTTGTTGTTGCTGGTGTTGTTGTTGCTGGTGTTGTTGTTGTTGTTGCTGGTGTTGTTGTTGCTGTTGTTGTTGTTGCTGTTGTTGTTGTTGTTGCTGTTGTTGTTGTTGTTGTTGGTTGTTGGTTGTTGTTGTTGCTGTTGTTGTTGTTGTTGATGCTGTTGTTGTTGTTGTTGTTGCTGTTGTTGTTGTTGTTGTTGATGTTGCTGTTGTTGTTGATGTTGATGTTGTTGTTGTTGTTGCTGTTGTTGTTCTTCTTCTTGTTGTTGTTGTTGTTGTTGATGTTGCTGTTTTCCCCACGATAAAGGACAATTATGGTCGTTCGCAAGTGGCTGGAGTTCCAAGATAGGTATCGGTACACAGCTGTTTGATGCTGTTTGTAGGTCCATGGCTTCCGTGATGAATTGTCCGCATTCATACACATATACAGTAATAGACAAACATATAACATCATATAACATGTACACCTGCGCATGTATAAATTATAATTATAGTATATAATTAATTGCTTTTATTCTGGGCATTGCTTCGCGCAGGACCAGACACGTCTGACTTTTACGGCATTAGCTGTCTGGCTTCGCTGCCAGACATGTTCGCGGGGACACCTGGGAGATGTCAGGGATGATTGGGATGATCAAAGTCGACCCTCTGGTAATTTAACATAGCCGTGGTATAGATGGCCCATTTAGTTCGTTGATTTATCGAAAAACTACGGTAATTGTCCAGTTCGCAAACTGTAAACTTTAAACGTTTACCGGTATACGACAATCTCCGATATGCAGACATGTGACATGTGGATATAAAAGTAGACCTAGCTCCACATACACATTCATATAGATGATATACAGATATGAGCCTAAGGCCAAACGTTTGTAATGCCAAACAGGATGATATTGTTTTTTTTGGTGTATGTGTATATTTATAGATAAGTGATGATAAATGTGTGTGTGCCTGCTTGGTCTTCATTACTCAATATATTGGGTCATGTTTGGTTCGATTGCTTGATCATGCCCGGATCATACGACCACAAATAGCAAGAATCTAGAGACTACTGTAGTGGATGGTTTCAATGGTTTTTCAGTACCGGGGATGGTGAATTCAACATAGTTTATGATCAATTGTGAATTCCATATCTACCTTAGATTGATTGATCATTATAATTCATAATTGTATATTATAAATATATCTAATATATTATTATATCTATATGATTATATAGGATCTATTTCAGACATATTCCAGGTTCCGGTTATATGATGAATCTACCTTGGAGGATGTTCCCTGCCAAGGCGACCACCAAAGACCGCTTGGATGCTGGCGATAGCATCATCATCCACTCCGAGAGAAGCACCGACCCTTTTCTCGCGGACTCGAGTGGCTGGGACAAGTTTCCATGGACTGAAGTGACTGAAGGGAAGATAGACAGAGATTTTTACCATGGAAAATGCATGAAACATGGATATTTTGGGTTGAAAACTGGAGTTGATTGTATTGCCACAAAGAAATCCTTTGCTAAGTGGTTGAGCAAGTGGTGATATACTAATTTGATACATCTGATTACATCTGATTGCCATACCAGGATGGTTGCGCACATGAAATGGGATACCCCAAAATCTCATACACATATTAGATGATCATCATTTTCCCATGAATTTATAGCAATGAATCGGGGTCACTTGTTGGTTTCCGACCCACTTCTTGCTTGTTGGTGTACCACTTGTCATTTACCCAAATACCCAGACCTAAATAGCGGTTGTTTGGGTTTGTCTATGATTGAATTGATGACATTCATGACATCTCTACTTTTGATGTGAAAAAAAAACTTTTTGCAAAGCTGTGGTGAACCGGACAAATCAACTCCTGGTTGACCCAATCCACGATGTTCCGCAGCGAGGCTATCAAAGTCTTCTGCAGCAGCACTATGCCAAAAACCATACTGAGGCGGGAATCTTGCAATCCGATGCCACACTGCGACGTCACGTCTGGTGGTGAACGGATTTGGGGAACTACCCCCCCTACGTGACAGTGGAAGTCACCAGAGATGATTTTCCCGGCAAACCTCCAAATTTTAGGGGGTTTTCAATTGTCACCTTTGATTACAATAGGGTATCCCAAATTGATATAAATTGATGGAACTTTCCAGGTTGATGAATTCGTGTGATTTATCGTGGTACAAAAATGGATGGACACTCCTTACCAGTTAAAACGATCTGTGGATGAATATCGGCTTGAACATTTGATCAAGGCCCGTCCTATGGGTTAACATGTTAGCTGATTTCAGGCATTTTTTCAAACCAACCAATCTGCATCATTTTCCTTGCCAGGCCTCCCATTTTTCACTGATGAATTTGCCAATGTTTGCCAGCGATTGGCAAAACAACAACAAAAAGTGAGAAACTATGGCCAACTCATTTTTCTTATCACTCAATTCAGTGATGATTATTATCGTTTTTTAGAACAATCACTGAATTCTTTGAACAAATCCTGCCCAAGAAAATCCGCTGGCTGACTCCTCCAGGCATTGCTGGTGTTGTCCTTTGTAGAGAACGAGCAGTGCCCAGTCTCTGAAGTGAAGTGAGACGGAAAGGGACGACTCAATGAAGGGACTTGGGGGAATCATCCCCAAATTGGGCGTATAGAATGAACCGTTTTTTGTTTTAAACGGGAATAGAATGACATCCATACAATGAAATAGAATGAAATATAGTGGTTAGTAACCAAACATATCAGGTTGGTGAATCGATTTATTTTCTGTGTGTAGTTTCTTGGTATGAAACCAAGAAGGTTGAACACTGTCATGAACTATGGTTGTCCATTATCATCCAACTCAGCATTGTTTCAAGAGGAAATGCCCAGAATAAAGACCTGTATGACTTGTATGTTTTGCCACCAATGATTCTAATTAACCTCATTGTTGGCCATTTAGCCCTAGGATTTTATTAAATACCAAGAACTTGATTTATACATATATTTATACCTTATATATATGATATATGTGATCCCCTTATTTGATGTCTCTTTTTTGGGGACCATTTGCCCGATAAACAAAGCCATGTTTTGCTGTGAAGTTCACCGGGTTCACCGCTTCCGCGGTGAACTTCACGAGGTCGTGGTACAAGTTGCTGACCCGCCACGGGACGGTGATGAGCTACGCCAAGAACCATCCGGCCTTTTGGCGACTGGGACAGTGGGACCACATGGGACCACATGGGACCACTGTGATCTCAAATTGGTGGATGCCTACAGGCTGGGGCATCCTAGCACCCTACTTGGTTTATAATTTAGAATAACTAAGCTAACTGTGGTCTATGGTAATTTGATAGAACATGATGATATAGATGATACAGTTATCGTTAGATCGGGGTTTCCATAAATGGTGGTACAGTGGTACCCCAAAATGGATGGTTTATAATTAAAATCTCTTGAAATGGATGATTTAGGGGTATCACCTTTGATTGGAACCTCCAGATTGATTTATAGATCAACCATATGATCATATTAGTTGATCATTAGTTGATGGTAATTTGATATATCTTTTTATTACATGATGATACAGCTATAGTTAGATTGATTCACATTATCTATCAACTACATTATCAGCTATAGTATGATGGAAACCTCCAGATTGTTTTATAGATGATGATATAGTTGATATATTATGAAGTTTATATAATCTATATTATCATATGAATATATTAATTATATATATATTAATTACTGAAAGCAGCGTTGTGAGCGCCCACGTTTTGGGCAGTCTCCTTTTGCCACTTTTCTCCATGAATCTACCCATCCAGAAAAAAATATGGCTGCACTTGTCACTTCAACATTGCATCTCCCACAGGCAAACCCCAAGAACAAAATTCCTTACACATTAAACTCCGTAACTGAAAAACGAAAAAACAAAAAAAACAAAGAAAAAACAAAAAAAACAAAGATTCCAGAGAAAGGTTGGGGGGCTCATAGTTGCTGGATCTTTGGTTTGTTTTGTCTTTTTTGCTTTTTTTTGTTTTTTTTTGTTTTTTTCGGTTTTTGTGTTTTTTTGGTGGTTTTGCTTATTGTACCGCCTGTCTATAGGGGTGGTTTTACCTTGAAAATGTTTTCTCCATTGCTGCCGGTCTCTCCTTCCCACTGCCGTGGCATGAAGCCAGCGTTGTTGCTAGCTACCTTTACATTGTCATGGCACTACGGTGGCTCACTTCATAGCTTTACGCTTACTGGTGGTAGCAGTGGACCTTTGGGTGATGTACTTCGGCATGGTCTCCAAATTTTGGTTCCAAAATCGGATGCTCTCCTGCACCCAGAAGCGGTGACTGTAAGGGTTCATCGCGTTGAGGGCAAAACCTAACACAGTTTTATCATACAACCTTGTGGACACCAACTATGCCAGGACTCAGGACCTATGGGTGACAATTGCCCTTCAGTCTTCGTAGTCGATGCCAAACCCATGACCTACACCTTCTTCATCATCTTCAGCCACATCCCATTCAGGATTTGGAATTGCCTCGGGGACAGACGTTGCTTCATTTTCTTTGTCACTGTCATCCAGATCAATGCAGGCTCCAGGCTGCTGCGCTACCAATTGGCTCCAGACCTTGGCTTTCTTGAAGACAACCTCATTGTTTTTTTCAGCCAATTCCCTTTTGATGGTGACTTGATCAGCCCGCTGGTTCTCCAAGATGTCCAGGGCACTATTGGGAGGAGGGGGCCTTTCTGCAAACAATGCTGCACGAAGACGACGACGATTTTCTTCATCTGCTTGGTTGACCTTCCTTTGGTCCATCTTCTGCTTCATGAGCATGGACACCCATGCCTGCTCTTTCTAGAGTTCCTCCTCAAATTTTTCCGGCATGTCCTTGTTTCCGCTCTTGTAGTTTCCGTAGACCTGGCGGCCTGCCTCTGTGAGGAAGCCTTCAGGAAGGATAGGGATGCGATGCACAGGGTTCAGATTGATGCCGGCTGGGCGGTAGTAGATGTGATCCTTGGTGTTCACAATGAAAGCTGCTCTCTTGAAGACAGCGTCCATGTGAGCTCTGGAAGCAGATTCCTTGAAGGCAGGACGGACCAGCTTGTAGAAGGTCTCAAAAGTGATGTGATCAAGAAAATGATCCGGGAGATCGAGGTCAGCATCGTAGGTGTTGTCAGCGACAGCTCTGGGCTGGTTTTGCACCCACTTGCTTGCCCCCCAGCGAGCCCATGCCATGCTCTCGTACAAACCCACATCAAGGAATGCCTTCACAAGCTTCATGTCAAGGATGCTGAGGGATGTATCATCCAAGAAGTCGCCCATCAAGACACAACCAGGCTCACCTCTCAGGAAGTCGAGTTCTGGTGTGCAACGCACACAGGGATGACCATCAAGGTTGAACCTGGCTTGGTTGTGCCTGACTTGCGCCATGAGGACGCTGCGGCCGAGAGGGCTCTTGCCAGTGCCAGGCTCGCCCAAGAGAATCAAAGCAGACTGATCAAAGTCCCAAATCTTCTCCAGGGTGGTGAGGATGGCACGATCATAGAACAGGGGTGACAAGGGAATTGGCCAATGTGGTTCCTTCTTTGCCAGGGCGCCATCAGAGGACAAGTTCCTGAGAGCTTGGCTGATCAAGGCACCTGGCCAGCCGAAGATTGGAGAGGACTTGTTTCTCAGTTCCTTGGTTTGCCACCGCAGCTGCGCCATTTCGCAAGAAGATCTTGGAGCAGTGCGCAAAATGTAGTCGAACCCTTCATCGATTTCGACGTCCTCCTTGTCTTCGAAAGGCATGCTCGTTTTCGACTGGCCCCTACGGGTAGCTTGTGAGGAGAGATCAAAGCACCTGAAGGCATGGCCTCCCAGATTTTCAAAGCAGTACTGCAAGATCTTCCTTCCAACCTTGGGGTTGCTCTTCATGAACAAGGGCCGGTAGGGAGATCCGAAGCAGATTTGCTGGACAAAGGACACTTTCACCTTGTCAGGGAAGGACACATGCTTCAAGATAGCCTTCTTTCCATCAGGCTGCTTCAGGATGGCTATCTGGATGGTTGTCTCCTTTGGGCATGCAGCCTTGAGACCAAAGGGTGCAGGAAGAAGTGCAAGATCTTTCTTCTCACACGCCAGTTTGTAGGAAGAGGAGAGGCCAAAGAAGTCGATGTCATCTTCATGGTCGACAATCAAATCAAAGTAGTGGACGCCGGGGTTCTCTGTGCCTTCCACTTTAGTCATGGGGAAGGTCATGAGAGTGAAGGATCCAAGAGGCACTTCTGGAAGAACCAAGGGTGAGATGGATCTGCATGAAAGGGAGTCCACAAGTTCCTTCAATTTGTCGTAGTCCATGTTTTCAGCTTGCATGGCCATGACGAACAATGACGATGATATTGGCGCTATTTGGTGGCTGGAAAAGGCAACAGTACATATTGCTTACAGACTTGGACACACATGTCAGAAAATGCTCAAAACATAGCATTTTTTACGAGATTTGTGGGCACTGAGAGCGCTGGCCTCTCATTAATTATATATATTAATATTACCCTCTATATATATATATGTATAAATATTATCATCTATATCAACTATATTGATTTATAGATTCAACTAATAACTGTGATGCCCCACCTATCAGGTGCCCTTTGTGGAGACCGACATCCGTCCGGGCCAAGCTCCACCCGGCGTGGCGAAGTCGCTGCAGCTCTCGGGGGTTCAGCCCGTCTCAGTGTCGCTCACTCGCTGAGGGAGATGATTTGGATGACGTTTATGGGGGTGTTACCTGTTATAGATGGTTTACCTATTATAGATGGTTTACCTATTATAAATGGTGATTTTCCATGGCTATGTTAAATAACCAGATGGTACATATATTGGCTGGTGCTTTGGAACATGAATTTTTTGACTTTCCAAAAGAATGGGAATGTCATAATCCCAACTGATAAACTCATATTCTTTCAGAGGGGTTGAAACCACCAACAAATATATGTTTATGTGATTATGCAACACGTATATATATATATACATTATGTTGATATATGCCATGTTCATATATTATGTACATATATGCCATGTTCATATATTATTGAAATTGATAAACCATATGGATTAGTACTATATGGTTTGGACTTTTGGATGAGTTTCTACGTTGACACACCCAAACATATGTAGCAATTTGTGGTTTAACAAACAAAATAGTAGTTGATGAGTTTAGGGAGGGCAAATGACGATATGATGGGAGTTCATTTATATGATATGGCTAGTATGAAGAGTGTTTGATGATGTACATGAGTGTTTTTTTTAATGATGGTTGTGCTTGAACATGACGGTAACCCCGGTTTGGTTTAGCATGGCTTTTCTCATCATCCCATGAAAATTGCCACTTCGGGGTTTACCCCATTGTCAGACACACCCACTGCCAGTAGCGGTTTGAATATTCAATGGTCTGTTCTGTGTTCGGGGGTGCGGAATGACGGTTAAATAAATTTCAGGAAAACGATATGCGCAGATAAAACCCGGGTTTGCTGAACCAACCCGATGATTAAAATGGTTGTGCTTGGGTTTATGTGTTGTTTTTGTATGATGCTATATTATGTTACAGATCTATCTACAGTGAGTATGTTGTTAGTCTTACTGTTTCACAGATCAGAGGTTCAAAAGTTTCAACTGTGTCCTTTGGGAATGAGTTGAAACTACCAACCAGATAAGTATAGACTGTAGTGGTCACTGCTGTTGTTTCTCTTAGTGGTGATGGAGTTGTATGATGTTGGGGAGAATGATGTGCTGGATCATGGTTACAAGATCTTACAATTTCAATGCTTCATGTTTGTGCGGACGTCTTTGATGTTGGTATATATATATATATTTGGCAGTGTTGTTCATATATGAATAATTACTTGGAACATGGTCTTTGATTGATTGTATGGGTGTCCCTCCAGTCAACGACTCCACTGACAGTATTAGCCAGGCCAAATCCTAGCGAGGTGAGTTACGCATGTATATAAATATTCTGTATGATACCGACAGAAGTGATGACCAACCATCGTGTCCTTTTTTCGAATTTGAACGCGTTGCTGCAGAGTGATAGTGTATATAGTGCATTTGGGATATGCGATGATATATCACATGCTAAATCCCACTAAAGTTTTGCAGTGGAAGAAACAAAAAACAGCTGTGTTAGGACTCATAGCGCGCACAACAATAATTACAAGAAAAAACAGATTGCTAACAGCCACACATAAAATAACATCAATTTATTGTAGTAAACCATTACCCTATGGTTATTTAACAGTTCGCTATCGAACCATGTTAAACCTGATGAGTTACAACCATGAATTTACCAAATGTTACCATCTATATTTACCTGTAGTACTTTATGGTTACTATGCTCCAACATGGTGATTTTCAGGTTTACAAATCGTATTGCCTAGCGACATCGACATCCAGGACGGGCACGATTTGCTTCGACACTGACTTCCCATACTTGACACGGTCTCTGAGCTCAGCGGATTTACTGTTGGAAAGCAGTGCCACGTGGAGCAACATCGGTGCCTGGGACCTTGAAGCTGGAGAAATCCGGCAGACCATAAACATCAATAAACTACACTATGGGTGTGGCTCAGATAAAAAGGTACTGTAATTAGAAATAATTAAATCGGATGGTTTATACTAGACATGTACTAAAATCTGTCGTTCATAGGGCTGATTTTTTGACCCATACCTATATGAGCACCGACATGCACTGACCAAAACCTGCTTGAAGTGGATATTACCCTTTGGTAATCAAACATGGCTGGAAATCCGAATTTGATATAGGTGATTGTCCCAGCTATAAACCTCCATTTATAGTGACGTCACTGTAGAGAGGTTTTTCAATTGCCATGTTCGATTACCGTAGAGTACGGGGACTATACTATCCAAGAGAATGTCAATGTGGACTATTATTATAGGTTTATATTTGGTTATATTAAATGATATATGTATATATAATATAGATATAATATCACATCATATTATATCATTATTATATTTTCACCATATTATATAATTATATATATATACATTGTAATTTATTTTATTATATTACATTATATACATATTATTATAGTATTTATCATATTACATTATATTATATGATATTAAACCACAGTATGTCATATTATATCATATTGCATATATCAGTTTGTATTATATCATACCAGTAGTACCGCGCAAGGCGGTGGCGGAAGTTTCAAAAATAGGAAACCTATAGCAGAGATTGGTTGTTGTGAATCAGGGATGGCAGAGCGAAGCCACTGATGGACCGAAAGGTGCTTGATGTCTCCTCTCTTTCTCTCTCTTTCTCTGACTACCTACCTACCAACCTATCTTCTATGTATCTATCTATCTATCGATCTATCTCTCTCTCTCTCTCTTTCATCTAATTACCTATCTATCTATCTATCTATCTCTCTCTCTCTCTCTATCTCTCTCTCTCTCTTTCATCTGTCTATCCGTCTATCTGTCTATCTGTCTATCTGTCTATCTGTCTATCCGTCTATCTGTCTATCTGTCTATCTGTCTATCTGTCTATCTATCTATCTATCTGTCTATCTGTCTATCCGTCTATCTGTCTATCTGTCTACCTGTCTATCTGTGGTGCAGCGTCATTCAGTGTAATGTAGTGGAGTGTAGTGTAGTGGAGTGTAGTGGAATGTAGTGTAGTGTAGTGTAATGTAGTGTAGTGTAGCGGAGTGTAGTTGCGTAGTCGTAGTTGTATTTGTAGTGGAGTGTAGTGTAGTGTAATGTAGTGAAGTGTAGTGCAAGGTAGCGTAGTGTAGTGTAATGTAGTGTAGTGTAGTGGAGTGTAGTTGCGTAGTTGTATTTGTAGTGGAGTGTAGTGTAGTGTAATGTAGTGAAGTGTAGTGCAAGGTAGCGTAGTGTAGTGTAATGTAGTGTAGTGGAGTGTAGTGTAATGTAGTGTAGTGTAATTTAGTGTAGTGGAGTGTAGTGGAGTGTATTGTAGTAGAGTGTAGTTGTGTAGTTGTAGTTGTAGTAGTAGTTGTAGTGGAGTGTAGTGTAGTGTAATGTAGTGAAGTGTACTGTAGTGAAGTGGACTGGAAGGTAGTGTAGTGTAGTGTAGTGTAGTGTAGTGTAGCGTAGTGGAGCGTAGTGTAATGTAGTGTAGTGTAGTGTAATTAAGTGTAGTGGAGTGTAGTGGAGTGTAGTTGAAGTTGTAGTGTTGTGTAATGTAGTGTAGTGGAGTGTAGTAGTGTAGTGGAGTGTAGTGTAGTGTAGTGTAATGTAGTGTAGTGTAGTGAAGCGAAGCGAAGCGACATCTGAACCTCCAAAAGTGGTCCGAACCCCTGGTGTTTTTAACATTTTGACTTCGAAATGTGCTTCGCGCCACAACGGCGTGCACTTTTTCGAGATCTGAACTTCCAAAAGTGGTCCGAACCCCTGTGTTTTTAACATTTTGACTTCCAAATGTGCTTCGCGCCACAACGGCGTGCACTTTTTCAACATCTCAACTGCCAAAAGTGGTCCGGAGTTGGTGTGTTTTGTACATTTTGACTTGGACATGTGCTTTGCGCCACAACGGCGTGTAATTTTTCATCTCTCACCTGGCCAGCTGGCTCCGCACCCGCCGCTTTAGCGAGCCTACTTTTCGACCCTCCGGAGCCCTAAATCATTGGAAAAACACAGTGTTTCGCGACTTTCCTACCTTTTCTCGCATCTGCATCTTCTTTCTTCTAACTCTTTCTCTTCTACTCTTCTTTCTTCTAATCTTTCTCTTCTCTCTGCCTCTTCCCTGCTCTGCTTTTCATCTGTCCATATTGTCGGAGGTTTGACTTCTAAACTTCCTTCGATTATATTGTAGTTTATTGTATTGTATCATATGTTTATTTTTTATTATATATATATATGTATAATTATTATTTCTATTATAGTTCAGTTCATCAAAAAATATTATGACATATTATCTTTAATTATGTTTTATTGGATTCTGTTTTGATTTTAAAATTATGTTATGTTATAGTATTGTATTTTATTTTTACATTACATATGTAGCGCACAAAATGGTAATCCGGTTCTCAGCCAACCACCATAAAGGGATCACATTTCAGGTTTTGAGCGCTGCCATATAGAAGTGGATAGCCCAATAATGGAATTGGTACATGTTGTAGTTGGGTACTTACTCGGTGTATAAACTGTGACGATTGCTAGTAATGTTGTGTATTTGTATTAGTCAACTATTCGACGATTGAGAAGAGAATACGGGGGTCTGGTCAACCGTCCCAATTAGAATGCACAAAGGTGGCGATCCGTATCCCACAATCATCCGTTTTGTAGGGGGCATACCCAATTCCATAAAGCCGAATGGGGAACTGTTTATTATTGGGTTTAAAACATACACTGAATCGTAGAAGTGACGTCCTGAGGTAGTTGGCTGCCCAAATTTTGGTGATCTTCGCCAGCCTCCCAGAGATCTCATAATGTGGGTAACCCAATGCCAGAAACCTACCATTTGGGGATGGTTCATAGCACCCGCAAAGATAGTGATTTTATGTGATTTTAGGATATATATATATTGGAGCTGGTTTATCATTGGTTTCACCACATTGTCACTCTTGGTGTCATATTATTCCCTTCTGTTTTTTCCCCGAGCAGTGGCCGTTTCACACAGGACCCATGGATTGATTGCTGATCCACGGTTTTGCGTTCAGCAAGTCCCGATTTAGTCAGTTCGATGATTTGTCCATTGAAATATATTGGGTATGGGTCAAATTTCAGGATAAAACCACAGATTGTTTAGATTATTGAAGTCTGAGTTTTTTGTTTTTTTTCAGCACCCAAGAATTGGGGTACTGTTGACCCACACCCGTTATATGTCAAAAATGGTTAGGCCTGGGATTTGCGAGCGCGATTTCTGTTGGGGATCAAGTCACCTGGTGAAGTTGGAAATCCCCAGGGACCAGAGATTTTAGGACCTTTTAGGATTTATGTTTGGCAGGTCGTTTAATGTCAACCATCTAAAAACATCCAGTTATTGGAAAACCCAATGACTTGACCCTACCATCTTTCGTGCAGAAAACATGTTTAAAGGTCAGCAACATCTGCGCGGCCATCAGCATCTCGGAGAAGCAAAATGGTAGGTTGACTTACACGAATGGACCCAGTTGTGCTTGTTGGTTTATACTTTTATCATTGTTTTGTTTGTTTTTTAATCTAGAAATGTCACCCAGATTTGTTAGACTACTATGGTCATCTAGCTGAAATATAACCACTGGAATCGTCGACGTCATTGTAAACGGTACCCTTTGGGAATCATATCGTCCCCAAATGACGACGCGTTTTTGGTGAGTGAATTGTTTGGATTCAGCCAGAATCTAAAGTTGACAACCAACAATATGTTGTGTGTTTTGTTTGCGCTAAACCAACAAGCAATTCCCGTCAAGTTTATGGGTGTTCCACCTAGAGATATTTCAGATGAAGGAGCCTGATCGTTAGTGACACAAAAATGGCAATCAGATGCAGAATTCTGAGATTCTTCAGGTTTGGTTTGGTCATGTTTCGTCAATTTAGGTATCAGAAATGGAATAGGGTTTATGTTCAGGGGGTTCACATGGGTTCACAGAGGAGTTCCTTTTCAACCAAGTTGAGTTCTGCCTAATCTGGTTGAAGCTCTTAGCCAATTCTAAATGTAATCAATGTAGGTCAGCACAGCTCAACACTGGGAAGTGATGACTGCGTGTAGTCAAGTCAACAACTGTAATGACAAATTGTTATGTCAAGTGGTTTAAACCATGTGAGCCCTCAAAAACACCGCTGTTGGTTTTTATACGAGGTTATACTACCTGGTTTTTTGGGAGATTAGTACCTACAGAGGATGTTTGTCATTGTTTTTCATGCAATGCTTGGCGTCAATGAAAATGCTGAATGCTTTCCTGGCCCTTTTGCGTCAGAATCCCCAATGGTTTGCAACACAGCACTAATGTAGCCGAATGCAGGCCTAACTGTGGGGTTCAAAAATAGTGACCCAGGGTTATTGTTGCATTAGTTGGGATACTATGTGAAAGAGTAAAAAAGAAATAACATATGTAGATAGATATATATACATATATATATATATAATATGTATAATATATACATATATATTTATATATATGCATGTGTGGCTCCGCTGATACCCTATTTTCGAGCCACCCAAGACCTGTTTTTTGACATCATCCGCAAGGTATGCTGCCGTGGAGAATGGACAGACCCTGGTGATGCTTGGTGCATGGCCCTCCACCGAGTTATCAAAACGATATGGAAGTCCATGGTTGTTTCAACCAAGGGCAACTCAATCCTTCAGTGCAAGTTTTCCAATATGTTCATTTACTGGAGAATAAGATATCATATTATATATATATACATGTGCTATGGCACGGTTTACATTGTAGACAAATGGGAATTGGAGAGTGAAAATTATCATTTTCAGGGCAGAATTTTGGTCCCCACTCTCAGGAAGTGTACATATAACGGCTACACGGGAGCCATCAGTCCACATGGGACACTTGGCAAAAACCCTGAGAGGGTGTGGCAGGGGCCAAATCACTAGAACGTATTTTTAGCTGGCAGATTGGTTTTGACAGATGTGGATGTTTGGTTTGTGGTTTGAATGTGCGAAGCCAATGTCGTTTAGCACAGACATTTGCTTGGTTTGTTTTGTGGCTGGGAACACAACATTTGTCTAGCCACGAGTCAAATGTGCTAATCATCTCAAGCCTATCACCTTTTGTATTATATATATATACATTTATAACTGTAAAAATATAGAACTATATATACATATATATATTTAACTATATATATACAGATAACTATATATTTTTTATGGCTATAAATATACGACTATATATATACATAATTATATATATATTACTATATATATATGACTATATATATGACTATAAATATATATATAACTATATATATATATATATAACTATATATATAAAACTATATATATATATAACAATATATATATATAACTATATATATATACAACTATATATATAACTCTATATATATATATATATATTTAACTGTACATATAACTATAATTATGTATATATATATAACTATATATATAACTTTATATATATAACTATATATATAGAACTATATATAACTATATTTATACAACTATATATATAACTATAAATAAAACTTATAATTTAAGTATATATTTCAACATATTTCTATCACTATATATATATAACTATATATATATATTTAACTGTACATATAACTATTTGTATATATCTATATATACACATGCATTGCTTAAACATACTGACTGAATTGATTGAATCATTATTTGGTGTGAGTGATTGCAAGCATGTGCGAACGGCCAAACTGGATTGCCGAAGAATCATTGTGACCAAATTTCTCGAACAGATTGCAAGTCCCTGTAGCCTCCAATTGTTCAGCGGAAGAATTAGATATGCAACATCTAACAGCGTTGCTCCCCAGTAACCAGTACATGTGATAGGATGCGATAGGCACAAGACAAGGCAGACAAAGGTGGAAAATTCTATGTTTACCTTACCCCCTTCCCCCCACCGTGGGTGACCTTGGGAGCAATGTGGGTGTCCTCCAAGGGCCATCGTGTACCAAGTGCCACAGACCACTGGTGTGGTATCTTTCCAGCTACCACAATATCCCAAGTTGACGGTCTTCCCCATGTGTCGCGGCAGCAGACAAGTCTGTCATCAGTGGCGTAACTTTCAGATCGGTGGAAAATGTGGAATAGCTTCGAATAGGCACATGCTTTATATACTTGGATTGTGGAGCCAGATTTCAACGTCATTTGTCATTTACTTGGTGGTCTTGGTGATTCAAAATTTCTTGGGAATATTTTTTGAATTGTGCTTATTGTTCAGTCCTGGAATGATGATCTCTCCATGAACTTCACGTGCTTTACGCGGGAACCCGGGTGTGTTCTCCACCAGTCACTTCGTTTATCAGGCTTTACATGGTCTTCGAGGGTATAGTAGGTGCGTCCTCTTGGGGAGGCCTCTGAGGATTGGAACGATATGATTATCCAAGTGGGTCCTTGAATTTCTTGAGTCGGTGAGTTTTATTTAATCCACTATTTGGGGAATGTAATGAGACTATGTTCTTTTTGTGGGGCCATATTAAGCAATTCAGGAATATAGTCTTGGACACGTCAAATATGTCTGAGTTATGATGGTCAAAGTGTTTGGGACAATTGGTAACCCTAGAAATCAATTGTGATCGCCAAGAGATCTTTGAGTTTCTTCCGTGCCCCATACTATCTATGGCATCTATGGGTGGCTAATTTGCCTGCATTAATGGGCCATGTTTGGGGTACAAGTATATAGGGTACTCCATAGTACTCCCAAAACAGAAAACACATACGCCACTATGTTAGAATCAGACTTTACTAAGCGTTATTTTGTTGGGGGTTGCTATGGGTTGCTATAATACATCCCCATGATTCCCCATGTTCCCACAGGACTTGCTGCGTGCGTTTGGATCTTGTTAGCCTGTTCGCCGCAGCTGAGCACTCGATGGTCGCTTAGCGTGGGGAAGATGAGGAGAACTGGTGGTTTCAGTAACCATGGTCAAAACATAGGGGTCTGGTCATACCCCAGGAATAGTCGTTGTTATGTTTTTTTTTTAATATATAAGGATTTCCTAATGATGATGGGATGCGCCATGTACCAATATGTGCCATGTTTTGGCCATGGTACATGTGGATTTAAGCGTCAAACATAGGCATTCAACAAGCCACATGGTGATTTGTACCAGTAGTACCCGCACCTGGCGGGGCGGAAGTTGCTTTAGGGTTATACTATAAGACCTTTCTCATCTATAGAACTTGCATGCGCCGTGCGCCAGCCAGGCCCGTGCGTGCGTGCTTTGTGCGACGCTGCTGCGGTGTTGTTACCATTGTTGTCCAAGAACATGACCTGCGCGCGACCCCGGCGCAATGCAACGAAAAGCGAACACTTTCTTCACACTTCACGCTGCACTCTTCACACTTCACACTTGCACTTCACACTCCACACTTCATCTCATCTCACCTCATCTCAGCTCTTCTCACCTCATCTCACTTCATCTCACCTCTTATCATCTCATCCCATCTCTTCTCACATGTCATCTAAGTAAGTTCTTCTCAGCTGTTCTCACCTCATCCGAGCACTGATCAGCGTATCTCCTCGAAGTTCTTCTCCACTCATCTCAGCTGTTCTGCACAACAGACAGCTCTTACTCTCAGAGAGAAGTCCCTTGCACAAAAAAACATTGGGCGCAGAAGGCTTTTGCACACAGAAGCTTGAGACACAGGTGCATTTCCACAGAAAAGCCTTTCAAACATACTTTGTAATACAAAGCTTGCACAAAGCACTTCCCAGTACTACTTTGTACTACAAAGTACTTCCCAGTACCACTTTGCACTACAAAGCTTGAAGAAAGTACTTCCCCGTACTATACGGAGCTTGCACAAAGAACGTCCCAGTAATACTTTGTACTACAATGCTTGCACAAAGCACTTCCTACTACAAAGCTTGCACAAACCACTTCCCACTACTACTTTGTGCTGCAAAGCTTGCGCAAAGTACATCCCGGTACTACTCGGTACTACAAGGCTTGCACAAAGCACATCCCACAACTACTTTGTATTACAAAGCTTGCACAAAGCACTTCCGAGTACTACTTTGTACTACATAGCTTGCTCAAAAAACGTCCCAGTACTACTTTGCACTACAAAGCTTGCACAAAGTACTTCCCAGTATTTCTTTGAACTACAAGGCTTACACAAAGTACGTCCCAGTACTTCTTTGTACTACAAAGCTTGCACAAAGCACGTCCCAGCACTACTTTGTACTACAAAGCTTGCACAAAACACGTCCCAGTACTTCTTTGTACTACAAAGCTTGCACAAAGCACGTCCCAGTACTACTTTGTACTACAAAGCTTGCACAAAGCTACTTTGTACCACAAAACTCTCACAGGGCAGGTCCCACTACTACTTTTTACTACAAGACATGCACAAAATACTTCCCAGTACTACTTTGTACTACAAATCTTGCCCAAAGCAAGTCCCACTACTGCACAAAGTTCTTGCCAGTACCGCTTTGTACTACAAAACTTGCACAAACCACTTCCCACGACTACTTTGTACTACAAAGCTTGCACAAAGTACGTCCCAGTACTACTTTGTACTACAAAGCTTGCACAAAGCACGTCGCACGACCACTTTGTACTACAAAACTCTCACAGGGCGCGTCCCAGTACTACTTTGTACTACAAGACTTGCACAAAGCACTTCCCAGTACTACTTTGTACTACAAACCTTGCACAAAGCACGCCCCAGGACTACTTTGTGCCACGCTTGCCCACAGCACGTCCCAGTACTACTTTGTACTACAAACCTTGCACAAAGCACGTCCCAGAACTACTTTGTACTACAAAGCTTGCAAATGTCAACAGAACGTGACAAAAATCATGCAGCCATTACACTGCGATCTGCAACCAAAGATTCAACAAGCGCAAAGACCTACGCACAACCACTCATTGCAGAACACAGAGGAGGAACCGATTGCCCATCGTCACGATCGGACCCGCAACCGCCGCACACACACACACGAGCTGCTCATCATCGCCGGCTGCATCCACTTCACACGGAAAAACACAAGGTTTCGTGCTCTGGCTTTCTCCCCAACACGAGTCCTATGCAACATCCGTGCAACCACACTAGAATGCATTTTGCAGCGCCATGTTACAAACGCGCATGTATATATGCACATGGCAACAAAACATGACAACAATCATGCAGCCATTACAATGCGATCAGCAACCACAGCCTCCAAAACACCTTAGAACTACGCACACGGGACGAACCAAGCATTGCAAAACATCATCAAGGAACCACTCACGCACCAAAACGAACGGACCGCACCCGCCACGCACACGAGGTACCTTTCATCGCTGGCCGAAGCCACTTTATACTGAAAAACACAAGGTTTCGTGCTCCGGCTTCCTCCCCACCCTTCATGAATGTATTGGTATGTGATGTAAAGTCTCACACCGCCCTTTGTGAATGTATGGATATGCGATGTAACTCACAGCGCCCTTCATGAATGTATTGTTATGTGATGTAAAGTTTCACACCACACTTCATTGAGTAAAAATCATCCGTAACTCGGAAAATTGTCTCCCAACTTCCTTTGATTACCCACAAACGGATTACTTTGTTTGGAAATGGGGTATCCCGGCAAACTTGCATTTTACTAGCGGAAGTAATGATAAACCATGGGATTTGGGGTAGAAATAACCTTATTTAATATGATATTATATATATATATTATGGCAAGTGTGGCTTATTAAGGTTTATTCAAATGAGATTTCACATCCCGAGATTTCCACTAAAGTTTGTGAAGAAGAACGAAAACACGATAAAACATGCATATAAAAGCATATAAAGTAGGAATCTCGGGATCTCTCCAAAGCACCCCAACTTGGGATTCCTTACCATAGGTAAATCATGGTGAACTGTTCAGTAGCCGTGTGATAGGCAACATTAAGCAAACTAGTTCAGTTAAAGCCCTTTCCCAGTTATAAATAGAGTTAATTTTAATTATAACATAATATACCTAGCTTATAACTGGTACAGGGTCATAACTTCATAAGTGTACGAACTGTAATTCACTTCTGACTCGCCGGCTGGAAAACTCAGGTTGGGTCGATGCCACTTGCTCCCAGAACAACTTGGGGACGAGTGGGAGGTCCCACAAGAAGAACGACCCCGAAATGCCACATAAATCGTAGCTGTGATTGCACATTTTCATTGAGAAAATGCATGTTAAGTCACCCATCGTTCTCATTGGCCATATTTGAGGACATGTTTGGCCCCAAAAAAAATGACAATGATCAAACTCCCCCCTATGAAGTGACATGGCATCGTTCTCTCGCACAAGAGGCAATCGTTCTCACGAGAGCAATCGTTCTCACCAGAAATTCCTCAGTGGAATTCGCAGAACAGTTTCACCCCAAAAAAGTGAGAAGGAGGATTTTTGAGAAGAATAGGTCGTGTTGCATTTTTCAGGGGAGTCTAAAACAACTTTGCGCATTTTTCTCGAACAATCGTTCTTTAAAGCATCGTTCTTCTCGAAAATCTGCGTGCAAAAACGGACAAACAGAAAACCAGCAGTTAGTGTTGAGGAGTTGACATCTGGGGTGGGAGGATAATGGGGACTATGGGCTGGTGAAACAAAAGTGAACCTCTGCAGTTTCTTTGGGCAAGGTCAGTATCCCGCGAGTAAGACTGTTGAAAGCATTTGACACCATAAGACTTTGGATTTCAATGTTTGATTAAAAAACAGAAGTTGAAACAGCTATTCGGAATGGACAGGGTTGGATTAGAATATTAAAAAAATTGCCCCGATGCGCGTTGCTCAGAGTTTGTTGTTTCATATGTTTTTTTTTTTGGGGGGGGCCAGCTAGCATCAGGATTTTTTTTGGTTGATATTAGATCATAATTTTTGAAATAACCATTTTCGGGGTATCCACTATCCACCTATTTGGGACAGAATCATGTATGTGACGCATGCGTACAAATTAATTATTTACATATATATATATATATTAACACTTGCATAATAAAACACATACGAATAGACCTTCAGAAGTTCATCCACATACAGAAGTTCCGTTGCTTCCAGTGAGGCCATTTTTTTCCCGAATGAAACTGTTCTGTTGGGAACAATCAACTCATAGTGGGATATATAACCCACAAAGTTGTGCAGATTTATAACCAACCATTTTATTGGGATCTTGAGGGAAGTAAAACCAACTTGACATGATACGTGGGATCGGTACCTGATTTGTTTATCTTCGTTACAAAAGATATATAATTCGAATGAAGATTACGAGTCCATTTCATGGCAAAATATGATAAAATATGTGGATCTGATCTTGGGGATCTTGGGAACAATGCCCGAAATTGCCCTCAATATTTCTGGAACATCGAAAATATGCCTCTGGTAAATGTTCAATGTTCCTATTGGGTAAATTTTCTGGAAGGTCTATATTTCAATAGGAACATCGCAAGGAACTGGGTCAGTGGACTCCTCCGTCCCAAGGCCTCGCAGTCATAGCAAGGAGGTGGGAGTCATTTCTGGGGACTTGTTAGGTCATCGACGTTCCCAAGTTGTTTGTCATTCCAAATATGGTGATTTAAGATGATTTAAAATATATTCATATATGAATATGTACATGCGATATCATGAGATATCATGAGATAAGATTTAAAGCCATGCGGGGTGTGTGCAATCCGGCAAGCCAAGGATGAGGACGCATAGACCCTTTGTTGTGGACGAGTTGAGAAGGGTATAGGGGGGGGGGTCCTAAAATCGGGATAAATTGGCGTACCCCCAAATCATCCACTTTAATAGTATTTTCCATTATAAACGATCCAGCTATTGGGGTACCCCCATTCATGGAAACCTCCATATCTAGGTGTTCATGATTTTTCATGCGCAGGCTTTGATAGACAACCTACCCTGATGCTGATCAACAGCCTGCCCAGCAATTACCCCACGAAGTTTAGCTCTGTTGTACAAGTTCCTACCCCACAGGTAATTTAACATAATAGTTGCTCGTTCGAGTGGGAAAATGTCATTATATAAAGAATGGGAACATTATAACATAATAGTTGCCCATCCTGCCAACACTCAACCAGGGATTTATTATCCCAGCAAATCGGTGATAGCTGGCTTTTCACGACTGTGCTGGACGAATCCATGATTGAGATGACAATTCCCAACCCTCAAGCATTGGATTGCCTCGTTGTTGATTCTTTTGAATAGATTTTTCGATTATTTAACATAGCTATGGAAGAAGGAACACCATTTTAGTCTGGTAAATCATCAAACCAAATGGGTCATTTAAGTACCATAGCCCATAGCTGTGTTAGATTAACAGATGGTACATGATTCGTCCTGCATACATCCCATTTGGAAACTCACTGAGATGTCTGAAAAAATATTCAGTAAGGGCAATCATCCCTTAGAATCACCCTGTTAGGTTGGTGAAATGTTGCATCATGGTATTATTATCCTAACAGCAAATATATATAATTATATATATATAACTATAAGGGAAACATATGGGGACATCATATACCTTTTTGTTTATATTGGTATAATCATCTCCATATTGACCTTACTTCGTCATATATATATATATATATCATCATATCCTCCAGGAAATCAACATGGAAATGAGACAAATCACATGGTTTTCCTGGGACATAGCAATGTGAATTCTCCAAGTTTTCTTGGCAGGTCATCGGCAGGCCCAAAGTTTCAGGCCTGGTCCGGGTGAATTAGTGATAACTGAGGCATTGTATGTTGGTCTACTACAATGAAGCCGATTAACATACTGCATTCACTATGAGTAATGCAACAGCAATATCTATGAGTCAATTATTTCCATCATCTTTAAACTTCTGAGCTGTCCTCCAACACAATCTAATAATCCAAAAACAATGATAATAATAATCATATATAACTTATATAACAGCAATAATACCATGAACATTTACGACAAATGAACCTCTGTAGGCAGCTATTTTAAATCTTCACCAGCCAGGGTGTTGATCCATAGGCTCCATAGGTTCCAGGTTCCACCAGCAGCTCCAAGGAGAAAACTTTAAAACACATACCATTTGGTTATGACTAACATAGCCATGGAAATCACCATTTTTACATATTTTTACTAGGTAAACCATCTATTTCTATGGGTCATTTTTCATGGCTATGTTAAATACCCAGAGGGTATCTACCAGGTTGAATCTACGCATGACTGAGAGAAGCCCGTGCTTTTGGTGGCAAACATGGTATTCTGCATCTCCACTCTAGTGCTTTCATCTAGCTGAGCCTGCTGAGCCCTGAACCTGATGATTGGCTAGTGGGTCTTATATACCCTCTGGTAAACTAACATAGCTATGGAAAATCACTATTTTTAATGGGTAAATCCACTATAAATGGCCATTTTCAATAGCTATTTTGACATAACCAGAGGGTAACTAATTGTAGCCCATTGCAAGTCCCAAAAAATATCAGCTATGACATGGAGGTGTCGTGGATGACCATGACGACTGGTATAGGTTAACCCATGGTGACGGCTGGGCATCCCCCAAACATATGGCTCAAAATATGCTACAGTAGCTCCATTTTAGGGTCCTGAAATGTCCACTGATGATATAAATCTTATAAATCTTGATTATGTCTTAGCCTTTTTGGGATTAGATATTCCATCTATGTTCTTCAAATTCACATATATGCTGGTCGAGTAATAATAATAATAATGGGGTTGGTTGAATAGCCATGTCTTGGGCCAAACACCCCCGAAATAGATTGATTAGATACCTTGCATGGTTGCGTCGAACATCCATGATCTTCTTGCTTACATGACACCTTATTACAAGTTACAGTAGTTACCCAGTGTTTAAGCTTGTTGGTTAAATTGTCCAGTGGGCTACAACCCCGTGTTTGTTGGTCAAAAACTAATTTTAACTACCCAATGTGTGCTAAATTTGAGTATGGCATATGTAGCTAATGTAGCTAAACAAAAACTCTAACAGTATCTAACAGTTATATATTATTATATATATTTTTTTTAGATGTTCAACCCCTAAGAACTGTTGTTGTTGGTGAAATCTCCCTATCGCTGTGTCGCTAGGCCTTGAGCTGCGTCCGCTGCCCAGCCTCCAAAGCCTTCCGCGGAGGTGGTGCCCCAGTTCGTTAGCTAAGTTGGTGCACATAACTCCCATTTCACTATGGTTTATGGCAGATATAACGAACTAGTTAATGGGGATTATAAGCCGACTTATAACTGGGGGGCACCATCCTGTGGTTTAATGGGGATTTAATGGGGGATTTCATGGTAGTTTAATGGTGATTTAATTGGGTTTTCATGGACATTTATGATAACCAATGGTGATATATTTATATATATATATATTTGATATAGTGGGGATATGATTGGGATAGTGATGGTTGATGATTGAATGGGGGTTGAATGGGGATTGAATGGGGATTGAATGGGATAATTATAGAGCCGAGATGAATCGAGAATCTGATCATATCTGATCTTTGGGTGATGTTGGTGTGGATTGTTAGTGGGGATGTAATTACAATCACCAGGCTGTAAAATGGGGATAAGGAAAATGAAGACGAACTATCAAATTTGTGGCTACCCTATTCTGAGACAAATCCAAAAATCCTATTGATGTTGAATCGTATGTGAGATCTTTGAAGTCTGAGTCTTTATCGTCATGTCATTCGTTCCTTAGACGTGGTTGTATAGTTTAGTTGTAGTTCAACTAGGTTCCGTGCCACAGACGGTAGTGTGGAATTGTTGCCGATGTCAAAATCACAAAATAAGGTTTGTTGGATGAGTCCATGTATTTGACAGTAGAATTTCAGCCATCAGCATTATTTTAGTAGCAGGATCGTTTGAAAATCATGTCAAGTTTGTCATGTTGGGAATTTCAATCATCTAGCAAATTGTTCATTGATGACATAATATATTATATTTATTCAATTATTTCCAGGCTTTTGTTTGGATTCTATATCCCAATGGTGCAGCCAGCTGAAAATTACTAGGAAGTAATGTTTACTTGGATGGAAGAGTGCAGTATCTTACAGTGATTTATAATGATTTCGAAGCTCCTACAGACAGAAGAAGATCACTATGTTTGGCAGCCCGCATGTATTGATCAACCATAATTAGCTGAATAAGTTGTAGAAACATGGCCCGACAGGCTTGAAGT
>CAMXCT020005724.1:206206-236206 GCA_947184155.2 Cladocopium goreaui | reverse complement strand
GCGTTTGAATCATGTTCAATCCATAATGTTAATGGGTAAATCTAAACACTTAAGATTTCCATGCAAAAATGGTAGAAGATCAGCACGCCCCCTTTGGATGTCCTCTTCGGATCCACAATTGCACCTCAATGATCAGCGATTTAATCGTTTACCTCTCAATGAACAGGTATAAGTGTTGAAATAGTTTATTTAAGCAATCGAATGAGGCTGAAATCATCAAACTTGGTACTTGAGAATCTGTTGAAGGTTTATAAATGAGTCTGACATTTTCTCTGAAATTATCAAGTTTAGCGCTTAGTACTTAAGAATCTACATTCAATACCATCCGGTGTCATCAAACGTGGGTGGCTGGACATTCCCTGAACTAGCCTTGGAGTGTTAGTTTGCTGGGAAAATGAACAAACTAAATGGATCTAGGGTATACTCACTGAATCCCATGGAATATCCCATTGAATCACAGTAGTGAATAATATTGAATATGTATAAAACAAATCAATAGTTTCAATAAATCATCAAGCGGAGGTTTAAAGCTGGGAAAATAACCAACTAAATGGATCTATTTTCATTCACGCAATTTAACTCTCATTCGCAATGAATCATATGTTTTAGTGGTTTCCATTAACACACTCAAAATCCCATCATTCACAACATTCAACAACTAATGGAAAACACCGTATATCAGATTAACCTGTTTTTCGGCCATGAGGGTTCAATCCTCCAGGCCATGGCCCTGCAGCAGCATGGGGCACCTGTGGTGAGAAGGCCGGCAGGGCGCGATTTGCAATGCTGCATTCACGGAATAAGTTGGGATTTTACTATGGAAAATCGAGATTTTCGAATGGCAAAGTGGGATTTTACATGATTTGACCATCAAGAGTTGTAGGACGTGACCATCAAGAACTGATTTTTCTTCCGTGAAAGATTGACAAACATCTTGGATTTGGGTACTGTCATCTGAACGATGGATTCGAAGAGAGATGAGGTAAGGTTCTATTCGGGAACTATCGAATCACGATTCACGATGTGGGAGTTTGAACGGAATGAAATAGATAGATTAGATTGGATCAGATTATAGATTTATATCAATTCTGTATGCGATTTACATCAGATCGGTAAGCAGCTCTTGCATCAGACCATCATATCATTTCGAACAGATCCTGGGAATTTCCGTGGGATGGTCCGATCGCTGGATCATCATTTCGGAGCGCCGATTGCAGATGTTTTGCATATCGGATCATCGTAGAAAAATATCACAAAATAGATTTATCAAGATATGGCTAATATCTGTGCTGCTCTGTACTGTTCTGTATTTATCAGAGATGACTAACATCTTGATAAATCTATTTTGTGATATGGATTGCGGAACAGTACAGATATTAGATGATATTAGTCAATACTAGTACATAGATGATTCTACCCATTATAGACCTTTGCCACAGATAAATGTGCAATCTACTTATCTAACATTCTAAGTCTATAGGTTATGATGACCCCGGTCAATAAATGGGGTTGTCTCAAAATCTGGAATCCAAGAGCCTATGCCTTATCACCACTTTCTTGATGAATGTGGCCAGAAAGACCAAGGTAGATTCAATATATGGGGTGGTTCATGGGTACTAAATCATTCTATTGCGATAGTGGTGAATCATGATCTATACCAAAAAATCTCTGGAGAGACAGACAGCAGGATAGGTATTCATAGATTGAGAGGGAGCAAGACAGCACCATTGTGGATGGAGATGCCAACTGGTATAGCTCATGATTGATGGGTTCTGTTTTTCGTTGATAATCTGTTATCTACCTACGGGGTCCAGCAAGGTGCATATACTTCCTATAATTATACATACACAACTATAGTATAGATATATATATATAAATATGCTAGCCCACCCAAAAAAACCTACCTTTTGCTATCTTGTAGCCAGTAGCTTGCGCTCGAAACATGATGCCTTGTGAAAACCTGTGTCTTTTCAGCAGATATGGTACAGACAACTCGACATGTAAATCCACTTTGCAGCATGATTCTTGGCAAGTTTCAGCATGAACAAGTTGCAGAAGCAGGTTTGCAAGCCTCAGGCATGTTGGAACATTCTTTTCAGATGGGCTCACTTGCATGGAATTGTCCTCAGAATGAGAAGAGGATGAGGATGAGTCGGAAGACGATGATTTGGCAACCTTCTCCTCAACGGTGGACTTCTTGTCTTCGATGGCCAGCGCCTTTGCGTCTTTGAATTCCGTCTTGTCCTTTTTGTCCTCCATCGCCAAGGGCTTGGCAATCTTCGACGAGATGGGTTTGGCCAGCAGTGCCTCTAGACGTACTTGTGCGCGTGGGTTCCAGTCGCCACTGGCTCCACCTGGTAGGAGTAACATGCGTTGCACGTTGCCCATAGCATTGGTGATCATTTTTTTGGTGATAGGCTGGCGTGTAGGATGCACTTTGATGGTCCTTGCATCGATTTTGGCTTCGATGTTCTCAGTGGTGGGCCTAATTATTTTGACTTTTGCCTCAGGTGTTGGGTCGGGAAGAGTCAAAGTCAATGTTGCCTGACGTCCCTGTACTTCTACTTGTCCAGCCACAGGAAAGGAGCTCATGTTGCCAAGCTAGGAGGATTAGAACGGTCTAATCGGAAATGCTATATTTGAGATGCGCGCTCGGCCGCATAAGTATTTCAACCCACGTCAACCTAAATGATATTCTTAAGACTGCTCAACCTTTACAATATGAAATAGCAGCTCAACATTGTTTTAAATTAATACAAATTACACTTAAGACATAGGCAACCTTTTCAATATGACATGCTAGCTAAACACTATCATAAGTTATACTTAAGACGTAGTCAAGTATTTCAACCTGATATGCTGGCTCAAAGTCAACGTAAACGATACTCTTAAGACTGCTCAACCTTTACAATATCACATACTAGCTCAACATTAGTATGATTTTTACTTAAGGCATAGTCCGACAGGAAGAAGAACTAAGAGGTCCTAGGACCTCCTTGGAACCAAGAACCAAGAACCAAGATTCCCCCAAAACTTTCTGTGCAATCTTGGTTCTTGGTTCCAGTGAGGTCCTAGGACCTCCTAAGACCTGTTGATGCCAGAACCATCATGTCTCACAAATTTGTCTACATCCACGGTTATATTATATATATATGGTACTCCCCCTCGAAACTATGTCCAAATTTATTTACAAAAACGTTGAAAATAAATCCCCCAAAATATGCCAAAAAAACACTGTAAATACCAGTAAAAATAGTAAACAGGTAGTTGTTTTTGTTTTTTTTTGTGGGGGTGATATATATATATATATATATATGTAATATACGGTATATATATATATACATGTGCCACGGTCAAAAGGATGGTTTGCTGTATGTCTCCATAGTAGGGTACGGTCATCCCCTCCGTTGATTCCAAAGATCATGATGTGACATGGGATGACGTGGTGCTGCCGTGCAGCCTTTGTTGGCCGAGGAACCGCAGGTTGAAGCTTGCCAAGAGAGCGCCACCTTGCAAGGCCATAGACATTGGGGCGGTTGACCATCAGAAATGGGGAAGGTTTTACCGTCATTAGAATATCATGGCGAAGGGGGATAGAATGGGATATGTCTGACATTGACTAAGTTGATATAGCAACGGAAATCCCAACTTTACTGGGACAAACAAGACGATATACGAGAAACATCCAGGTGAAACAACTGGAGGGCACGTTGAATATCAAGTTTTGCTGGTTAATTCAGTGGTCATTTCAGGTACCATATTCCTGCAGCTACTGTGCCAAAAAAAACATATTTTGGGGATACATCCTCCATCATCCTCTGACATAGCCATACATAGCCCTTACATAGAACTGTAGACATATATATATATATAATGATTGTAGGTACCTTCAATTTAGGTTCCTGACATGGGCTGATGAAATAACACAGCTGGTGGTGAAATGGGCTGAGGTGAAGAAGTCACCATTTCGCTGCCGGGTGATGTGAGGGACCCGAGATGACCCCAGGGGCGGTGGGACCGGCCAGGACCAGCCAGGAAACAGTGGCTTGGTGGCTTTTCAGGCACCAAAAAATTGGGAGGCATGGGATTTGGTCCACACAAATACGATGTTAAAACATGGGAAATTTATACTACCATTGGGATTTATGGAGGTGATGATCATGGGGAGGACTGGGTAGGTTTTCCAGGGAAATTTGACAAGAAACCCTTTTAACATTATCTCTCCTGTTGAAAATGTTTTATTGGTTCTTTGATAGATCCTGACAGGTGGTATTGTTGGTGGTTTCAAGCCCTTGTTCCTTCCATCCACTTGATGTGATCGCCAGGTGATAGTTAGAAGGCAACCCCTGGCCCAATGCTGACAATTCCGCGGGAGTCAATTTTAACCTGTTAGGCAAAGGAAAACAAGGGGTTTCGTACTTCTCAGCAGCAACTGTGGGAGAAGTGGCAGAAATGTACGCTGTGCTTTTGGAATTCACATCCTGGCATGCTTCCGATGCCTGCTGAACTCATTTTTGGGGTTCAAGATCATGTCCGCAGATGCCCACCAAGTAAATTGATTAATTACAGATAGATAACTTAGTTGATCTATGAATGTGCCAAATCCATCCAAATCTCAATTTCTTCGCATGCCAAGTCAAATCCCCATTGCTTTGGGCCCAGGGTCCCCCTTGCCATTACTTGCCTCTGCTTTTGGACAAGTTATTCCTGAGTCATGGATGACGAAGCTCTCTACGTAATGGAAATCCATCAAACTTGCTGTTTAGCTACCTTTGGCTATCCTTACCGGGAAGTCATCATTGACACCACTTGAACAATTACCCGAATAGCATCTGCCCGTGGCATAACTTAGGCCTTTAGCTTTGCAGAGGCCGTCGACACGCCAGAGGAATCGCACGACCAGTGATTTTCATACCCAGTAGTTTGGATTGTTTCAGCAGCTTTTCATGTCAACTGCTGATTTGGAGTTTGAACAGCAATATACAATTAGTATCAATTAGTAGTATTATATACTGATAATGTAAACTTGGTTGTGTTGTTATTACTGAGAATCTTCGGAGGAGATTGGGAAAAAGGCAATTGCTTGATGTCAAACTACCGTCAGCAACAAAGTTTGACCCATCAGGGCGAGGGAACTGTCGCAGGTCGGGGGAACCAAATTCATTGGTGGTTTGGTTTTCTTCAACCACACTAGGATGATTTATTCAAAGTCTAGGACGAACAGACTAACAGATTCACTGACTAAGAGTTTTCGGATGGGTTGAAACCACCAGCCAGCTAAGAGCCAGTGACTAGTGATCATATTCCATTTATGGATATTTATAGAGTTTTTTTCCAGCTGTAAACTGTAAACCTCCATTTGCTGGGGATTTTCCAGCGACAGGATGTTCTTAGCGAACTCCGCAGTTGGAGACCCAGTTGGGAGAGCTGGTTTGGCACAAACAATGATTTGTTCACATATTGTTTTTTTGGGCAGTGATGCATTATATATGATTATATATGTATGTTCTATACTGGCTGGTGCTTTGGAACATGGCTTTTATTTTTCCATATATTGGGAATACTCATCCCAATTGACGAACTCATATTTTTCAGAGGGGTAGGTCAACCACCAACCAGTTAATTCTATAACTATGTTTATGCTTATACATGCAATGATTCGACTATGGAAAGGGAGCTGTTTGGAACACTTTGAATTGCGAAGACTCCTGCTGTAGTTGAGGGAAGTGCGCCCAGTGCACATTCCAACCCCGCACCGTTGGTTTTGCACCCGTCAGGAAACTACGTCAAACCAATGCTACGTTCCATTAAATTATGCACTGCTTACATCACCCTTTAGCAGTGCTGGTAGCATCTCAAAACCCACAGATTTCGGAACAAGGATCTAACAGAACGGAACAACCTGCACCCAGCGTTCACTCTTGATGCAGAAGGCACAACCCAGCGTCACCAATGTGCACACTGCATACTGTTTCCAAGGTCATCGGGTATGGATCCGTGTCGTGGGGACATTCCAGAAGTGGCATGATACTCATGGTGATATTTCGAGGGTCCCTCAAAGTGTGCAGGAACTTTCAGTGACATTTACATCCAAGTATATGCAAGTAAATATCTTACATATAATGATATATGATATACATCTATTTGTTATACATAATTTACATAATATATTAATAAGTTTCTTTTTTTAATGTATTTATATGTATATTTATATATATATATATACAGCTATACATCTATCATATATTCTTATATATGTAGCATATATACGTTGTACTTTGTTATATATATAGATACATAACAATATGTGTATATATATATATACATAGTTACATACATACATATATATATATATACATATAAATATATATACATAAATATATATACATAAATATATATACATAAATATATACATACATACATATATATATATATACATACATATATCATACATTATAAATTGTCTTAATGATATATACCTCGATTTCCCCCGTTTTTGCTGCCAGCCGCCCCAGGTGCCAGTGACGACTTCGAGGACGTCGTGGTCGAAGAGTTGGACGGCGACGCGGGCGACGATGAGGACGAGGCAATGCTGCGGTGGTGAACCCGGTTGCTTGACCATGGCGAACCAACAAAGATGCTGGATTTCTAGGATTTTATGTAGATATGATAGATATATAGGATTTGATCATGAAACATTCGGATGTAGATGCGATGTATGTCAATTAAGTTGGTTTGTGTACTAAATTGTTGGATTTATGGATTACGGATCAAATGATCAACAAGCATAGCTGGGGGGGCCAAACATTGTAGACAAGTATGATGATAAGTTATTAAATAATGGGTTCCCCCAACCTGCCAGCTCACTCTGCAGCACTCGACGTGTCAGGACAGGGCGCTGGAAACCGAAGCAGAGGACAACGTGGACGAAGGCGCTGCAACCCGGGATGGTTGACTATACAGTGGTTAGGAGGAGTGGTTTGGAGCTAGTATAGAACTTTCAGACTTCCTCAAAAAATGGGGAGCTAAGGAGCTAGCAAAAGTTGCTCAACCAAATGATAGTCAAAGTTTATTCTTTGAAATGGAGAGGCTGTCGTTGTATACCCCAGCTTGGATATATGAATGAATAATGATGGCTTGGCTTGAATGAATTGGACATATTGGATGACAAGATGAACCTTTGCAGAAATTGTCTACATGTTTGGATCGTCAATGACGTAACATCCCTTTTTTTTTTCGGACCTACTGTGGCATGTGATTGGGATGGCACATTACCATTCTATACGGATCATGAAGGGATGCAGCAGGATAGAACAATCAGGCACTGCATATGGGAGGAAATCATAGTAAACACTACCAAATGGGCAATATATGGCAATATTATTACTGCTAGTATGTATTATTCTTATTGTCAGTATCAATATTATTTACTATTGTTGTATATATCATTACTGTTATTATCATGAGTATCCTTTGTTATTATATACTAGATACTATTTATTATAACTAGATATACCTAGGCAGTTCACGTTCACAAAAACGCTGCTGTTCACCGCAGGGGATGACCTGGACTTCGCCAAAGATTCGGATAGCGATCAACCAGGAGCAACCCAGGAGGACCGGGACCCGTCACTGGGATAATATGTGTATACCACTTACCGGGTTCTATGTGTATATACTATTAGTTAATATTAATTGTATGTATACACTATACATTATCTGTGGTGTTTTTATCATAGGTGAATAGTTGTTATAGGGTTATACATAATATATATATACTATGCTATCGGGTCACCCCCACATATTTACATATATATTTTATGTAATTATAGTATATATAATATGTTATCCGGGTCACCCCCATATGTTTACATATGTATATATATATACTATCTTATCGGGTCACCCACACATACACATATATATATACTTTAAACCCCACAACGCTTCCACTCAGCTATCACAGCAGCAACAGCCGGCTTTTTTCAAAAATTACCCATTTTGACAGAATTCCCCATTCACTACCGGTAGCGAGCGTTCTAAGGAACCCCAATCGTCCCAATTTTTGAAAGAATTCCCCATTCACTACCGGTAGCGAGTGTTCTAAGGAACCCCAATCGTCCCAATTTTTGAAAGAATTCCCCATTCACTACCGGTAGCGAGCGTTCTAAGGGCCCCCCAATCATCCATATGTATAATAGCTGCTTTTAAGATAGATAGCATTCTAACAGGGAGCGACCGTCGCTCCCTCTTAGAACACTCACTACCGGTAGCGAGCGTTCTAAGGGAGGTTTCCTGTCGCTGGAGCACCCTCAATCTTGCGTTCTTCTCACTAAGACCCCAGCGAAAACACAAGATCATCCCTGGTCCGATGTTTGCCAACCCCCCTTTAGAACACTCACTACCGGTAGCGAGCGTTCTAACAGGGAGCGACCGTCGCACCCTGTTAGAACACTATCTATCTTAGGGAGCGTTCTAACAGGTAGCGACCGTCGCTCCCTCTTAGAACACTCACTACCGGTAGCGAGCGTTCTAAGGGCCCCCGATCATCCCAATTTTAGAAAAAATCAATTCAAACCCCAATTCACTACCGGTAGCAAGCGTTCTAAGGAACCCCGATCATCCCAATTTTTGAAAAAATCCACTCAAATCCCAATTCAGCTGCTGTTGCTGCTGTGATAGCTGAGTGGAAGCGTTGTGGGGTTTAAAGTATATATATATGTATGTGTGGGTGACCCGATAAGATAGTATATATATATACATATATGTAAACATATGGGGGTGACCCGGATAACATATTATATATACTATAATTACATAAAATATATATGTAAATATGTGGGGGTGACCCGATAGCATAGTATATATATATTATGTATAACCCTATAGCAACTATTCACCTATGATAAAAACACCACAGTTATACATTTTACATTATATATAATATAAAATATCCGTATATATTATATACCCTGGGCATAAGTAAATGCAAAGATATGATAGAATTTGTCATCACCACATGTTTGAAGCTGATTGGATGCACATCCAAGCGGGAAATAGATAATGTTGTGAGATTTCTTCGAGCTACACAAGTTTTAGTTGTTGAGCCACGCATAAACATAAATATGCAATGTTATTTGTATCATGTATTATCTATTATTTTGCCATCTCTCTATTTGGTATCTCCCTATCCAAATATACGTACAGCCACCCGAAGTGCTAAATCTTAAGACTTGTTGGTTAAAGGATCCTTTTGGACCCTCGGCCAGAAATTGCGGCTGAAATGTCAGCCGTTTGAAGCTTTAGGTATAACTCTCATATGCCATAATATTGTGAAATAACCCGGTATCATTATCTACCTACCTATATCTACCTATCGAACTAAGTCTAACTAATTACTAGCAATTATTTCTAATTAATACTATAATTAGTACATATTAATACTAATTACACTTAGGTCTTCGAAAAAAATCCCAGGATTTGTTCCTTCCAGCCATAGGACGTTGGCCAATGCGACGAGGCCGTCGAGCTCCCTTCGGGCGCCGAGACGGGCGTGGAGGAGTTGCTGCTGATGGATGGTGCCCCGGACGGGGCCCCTGAGCTTGGAGGACACCTGGAGATTTCACCAAAAAACCCTGGGAAAATTGCGATGATTGGGATTGATTGGGATGGATTGGGTGGGATTGGGATTTAGATGGATTTAGTGGCATTTAGATGGATAGTCATGGGATAGTCATGAGATTTTTTCTGCGTTTTCAAGTCACATTTCACATTTTTTCAACATAGAACAATAACAGTGTGAGGTCACTGGAATGATGGGGGTAACCATCCCTTAAAATAGCCAATTGAATTGCTCCAGAAGTATAGCGATATGGGATATGGGATTCAATAGTTAACCAATTAAGAATGGTGAGAATTGGGAGTTAACAAAATTAGCCATCTGAAGAGGAACTTAAGTGTGACTTAAGCATATTCAAACATTGAGCACTGGATTTGGGTGTGTCTGAAAATGGTGGAGTTACCCCGAAGTAATGGCAATTTAAGAAGGGACGGCGTATCATTTTCAGACAAACTCATATGGGTCAGAATCCGTGTTGGATCTGAATTTTCTCAGCATTTTGATTGCATTTTGTGGCCAAAAGGCAATTGTTGTACAGGCGCATTGCCGCTCCAAATGCTGAGACCCCCAATGTTTGGGAGAAGATGAGACCAGCCTCTTCTTTGAGACCAGCTGGCATTTCATGGCGTCATGGTCGATTGGAGAGACCCACGGAAGTTAAATGGCGCGTAATTAATAGCTTATGAGTTTACACGTCATCATATATCCATATTTGATTGCTAGAATTTGCATGTTCCAATGTTCCATTGTGAGTTTTCCGTAGGGGCTAGGGCCTAAGGGCAATCTGATGCGCAAGGTACAGAGCAAGTGATCATCGTCAAGAAGAAGAAAAAGAAGCGGAAGAAGACACTGTACTTGAGATGGGCATGGATCAACATGTCCGTCCCACAAACCCAAAGATGTTGCTTATGTTGCCAGTATTTAGCGTATGTTTTGTTGGTATGCACCATTGCTCGGTCATTTGCTGGTGGTTTGAGACATATTTCTATGTTCCACCTCGGTTTAGGATTATATACAGCGAGCATATTTGGGGTTGGCTCATGGGTTTGCCTAAAGCCAACTTTTCTGGAAGCTGACCCTAGCATTGCCTCAAGCAAACTTAGGGGCATGGAGTTGTATAACATCGTGAAGCATCATCATAAACGAAGCAGCTATTAGTGATGAAATTACCACCAATACATACCAATAGAGCGCAACCTCCCACTTTCAAGTCAACGGTAGCCACAGATTTCCCTTCCTGTTGCACCACTTTCCCATTACCGAACATGACATCGCAGCATCTGCACGCTGCACCCTGAAGCCCTGTGGCCTCACCCCACAAATCATGTCAGACATACGCAGACTCAGCTAGCTATTTTAATGGGGACAATGATGACTGACCAATGGATTTAGGATGATTTAGGATGATTTAGGATGATTTAGGATGATTTAGGATGATTAGGTGCGTCAAATTGTCAGTCCAACCCAGACATGTGTGTGTGTGTGTGACAAGCCAGTTATAGAACAGGCCTGTGCATAGCTTGGACAGTCTTGACACCGGTGTATGACCAGTGTAATTCCATATACTGATCCACACGTATATGATCAGGATTCATCAGGAAAACATCCCAACATGCCATGTCGTTTGTTCATTTTGGGTCCGTTGGAAGGGATCAGAGTTTGACTAAAACCAGTCAAACCAACATGTTTTTTTTATTTCATTGTGTTTTTATCCCTGCGATTTCCTATGGGATTCTAATCCCCAACTGATTGCCCCAACGTGCCATATATTGATATAATATGTGTTGAAACAGTTTGAAACTTCTAGCCATGACCAGCCAGATATATGTTTGAGCGGCCATGGGAACAACCATTTGAGGAAGCGAAAGAAGAGACAAAAAGTCATCGAGGAAGTCACAGCTCCTTGTACTGAAGTCACCACGAGGTGAGTTGGGTCCTTGGCGGAAGCAATGGATTTTTGGTCGTAAAGCCGCAAAATCTCTTTTAAGATTGAAAAATATGGAATATGATCTATAGTTGTTATTCATTATCACTCTGTATATCCAAAGAAAATGCTTATGCAGTCTTATACACATACAGAAAATACAGCAGTACCTGGCGTAGTGTAAGGAAGGAGCTCTTCACTGATGTGCCAAAATTAGATGCCAATATGGGGATGAACATCTCGTGCGTTTTCGACATTTACTTTTCTGAAGTAACTCCCAGAGAACCAAGATTTTCATGCAAACAACACATGGGTGTGGATCACATCTTTACTTTTTACATGCTTTATATTCTGCTGAAAATGGCCGGAGCCCATGCCCATGTCATTCCACATGATCGGTGCCAGGTTTCAGTAGCCGCGGCCTCACAGCCACCTCACTGTAGATGACGGCTAGATAAGGGAAACCACCCTTTTTAGTGTGGCTCAGGTTTTGGAATTATGAGAATCACCTTGAATCTATAGTTGTATATGTATGCTATCATTATTTTTGTTATTTCATTATTATCATTATTATTTATTTTATTTGTGCAAATATGTATGTATATATATATATATATCCTTATAATACACATAAATACGTACACATCCCCACGCTTCGGATGATCCAAGACTTGCTCTGAGGTTGAGAAAAAACCTCCTGTGCCGCGCTTTCCGCACCCGACATCCTCCTTATCGTCGAAGGAAGATGTGTCGTGCGCTGGCAATGCCATGGAGCGCACCGTGTCCTCCACATCAGAACGGGTACCGTTGCGAGAACGTGACTGGGATGACACCCACAGATGGGTTCGGAGGGATGCCCCCTTGATGCCATTTGAATACGGAAAATGCTGAGAAATCACAGGATTTGGGGTTCCTTGTTGAGACAACTCCAGATGGGGGTTATGTGTATGGTTTTGAAACATGTACTGTATATAATTGTTTAGGATACCCAATTGCATCAACTGACTTCAATGTTTTTGTTTCAATCCTGAGATCGTTGGCAACCACCAGAATCCCACAGCATAACTAAAGTCTGTGACTAGGACCAGGGTTCCGCCCCGACGATGGACGTGAAGAATCCTGAAGCGATCACATCCCATGTGAAAATTGAGTGTTTTTTCCAGTACATGATGATGATGATGATGATGGTGATGATGATGATGATCATGATCATGATGATGAGGAGGAGGACGACGACGATGTTGAGGACAATGGCGAGAATGACGAGGATGGCTAATATTAGCAGCATATAGTATTGATATAGTATTGATACTACGGTGCTACTATTAACATAACAATTATTGGACGTAGCAACTTAGAATGATTTATCCACAGTTTATTGTTTTTTGTTGTGTTCATTTGTGTTTCAGGGGAACCAACATGTGCCGTATTCCAGTCCCTGGGGTTCTTTGGTTTCCTAGGCATGGATTCCTTCTACTCTGCAGTTTCCCAGTATATTTGACATGTGGCATAGCGAATGAACGCTTCCACCATTTGGTCAAAATCATTTGTCAGCTGTTATATAATTATTTTCCTTTTGCACTGGTGGTCATTCGGGTATGGCTCAAAATGTTCAACTTCCGAACATGACTTGCGTTCTATTAAAGAAAGATAAACTGTTTATTTGTTCCATGGGTGCCATGGGTACCCTACTTTTGGCCCAGAGCCAGTTGGAATCGTCACCTTGGTTTGCCTCAGAATGAGAGATAATCAGTTTGAATATGCTGATATGGTATGGTATGGTTACCAGTGTGCAACCTTGTATGTTTCATGGGTAATTTGAGGATATGGTACTGATTAGATGTCATAGTGGCATAATGTTTTATAAATATGGAAAAACCAGCCATTTCACTGAATTCACTACAGTGGCTATATTTAAATAGTTACGTCAATAATCTCAAAAGCCAGCCATTTAACTGAATTCACCGTAGCCACATGGTCACAATAATTATTTACCAAACTTTCCATAGTTACTGTACCATAGTTACCAATCTCAAAGGCCAATAGCTAAATATCTGAAGGATGTATATATATATATACACACACATTGTGATAATTGACCGAAGGAAGTTTAGAAGTCAAACTTCCGACAATATGGACAGATGAAAAGCAGAGAAGGGAAGAGGCAGAGAGAAGAGAAAGATTAGAAGAAAAAAGAGTAGAAGAGAAAGAGTAAGAAGAAAGAAGATGCAGATGCGAGAAGTAGGAAAGTCGCGAAACACTGTGTTTTTCCAAAAAAGTAGGCTCGCTAAAGCGGCGGGTGCGGAGCCAGCTGGCCAGATGAGAGATGAAAAATTGCACGCCGTTGTGGCGCGATGCACATTTCCAAGTCAAAATGCCAAAAACACCTGAACGCCGGACCACTTTTGGAAGTTGAGATGTTCAAAAAATGCACGCCGTTGTGGCGCGAAGCACATTTGGAAGTCAAAATGTACAAAGCACACCAGGTTCAGACCACTTTTGGAAGTTGAAATGTCGAAAAAGTGCAAAGCACATTTCGAAGTCAAAATGTTAAAAGCACCACATGTTCGGACCACTTTTGGGCGTTCAGATGTCGTTTCGCGTGGCAGGCGCAAGGGATTGTGCAGCGTGTCAAAAATGAGCAAAACGTAAGGGTTGTGTAGTATTTCCAAAAACGATGGCAAGCGTGGGACATTTGAAGAGGATCTGGAAAGATGCATTTCGCATGGCAGGCGCAATACAAGAGACATGTTCATCAGAGATGTTGGGAGGTCCGGGTGCTGATTTTCTGAGAGGGGTTGCATTTTGGAGCATCACGTCGTTAGTTTCGGGAAGATGATTTTTCCGTGACAGGTGCAGCACTTCGTATGACCCGGCATCACTTTTTCGTGGCAGGCGCAGTGCTTTAGACAGGTGGAATGGAAAAATCGCAGAACGCCTTGATACGAGGCCATCAGCTCTGCACTCAACTTTCCATTTTTGAAGGACGTCTCGCAAGAATTGTTTCGCTTTTGATGTTGTCAAGTTCAAAAATTGACGAAGTATCGTGGAGTTGTTCGTTTTTGATGTTGTCAAGTTCAAAATTGAGGAAGTCTCGCAGAATAGCTTCGTTTTAAATCTTGCAGGCAGATAGATGGATAGATGGATAGATGGATAGATGGATAGATGGATGGATGGATGGATGGATGGATAGATAGATAGATAGATAGACGACTACAACTACACCTACAACTACCACTACACTACACTACAACAACATACTACAACTACAAATGCAAATAGATTACGGTATATTACACTACACTAATTACATTGCACTACACTAAATTAAATCTAATTACATCTAATTACACCTAATTACATCATATTACATCTAATTACACTACACTACACTACTTACACTACAACTACAACAGCAATAACGACAACAACAGCTGCTGCTGCTGCTGCTACTGCTACTACTACTACTACTACTACTGCTACTAGTACCACCACCACCACAGCTACAACTACTACCACCACAGCTACAACTACACTTGCAATTACGCTACATTAGGCTACTCTGCGCAAATTACACTGCAGCACGCTACAACTACAACTACACTGCATTACACAACACTACACTACACTACACTACATTACAACTACAACTACACTACTTCACAGCACACCACACTAGGTTACACTACACTATACCACACTAGAGTACGCAACAGTACAGTACACTACACTAATTACATCACACCACAACTACGACTGCAACTACACTACACTAATTACACTACATACAACTACAACTCCACTACACTACAACTACAATTACAACTGCACTACGCCACACTGCATCCAGGAGTTGTGGTGGGTTACCTCTGCAACCATTGCAACCACTCCAAAAATCACAACTCCAACCACTTGTCGGTCCATCAGTGGATTCGCTCTGCCATCCGTGATTCACAACAACCAACCTCTCCTATAGGTTTCCTATTTTTGAAACTTCCGCCACCGCCTTGCGCGGTGCTACTGGTATATCACCATAGCTGCCATTGTATCCTATAGTAAATATATGTATAGTCAATGTTAAGCCCATAGTTCAATATCATAGAATCAATTAGTTTCCACTGTACCATAGTTTCCTTAGTTACCTCAATTAACTATAGTTACTATACTAATACTATAACACCACATTTACCACTTAGTTATCACCATAGTTACTAGAGCTATCATAGTTCAACATCCATCGCTTCAGTTCTCCCAGGTTTCGCCAAGCACCTCCTGCTGGGTCGCTTCCCGAAGCGGAAGTCCGGCCCGGTGGATCCGCTGGGCGCCGCAGATGTCGCAGATGTCGCGGATGCCAGTGCTGAGGCGGATGACGAGGCGGGAAATTTTCGTCTAAGGGCGGTTGAGATTATATATTCATACAATAACAGTGTCACCTGACCCAATATTATATATTTAGCACCTGACTAATATTTTATATTTTTATATTATCACATTTGTATACTGTTATATCTATAACATTATATATATATATTTATTTAATTATTTTTATATATACATACAGTTTAATTATAGATAGATGAATGTTTGGATTAATGTATGAATAACATGTGTAAAAAAAAAGTAGCCACAACCTATTGTTTACCTTTCGTAGAATAGATATCACAGACCATGAAATGGAACATGTTATATTTTTGGGTGTCTTTGATGCGCACATAATATACATGGTGGGATCCCCTTGTTCCCGAATAAAAATAGATCGACATTGTTCGTTTGCTTTACAAACAGCACAGGTCATTGGGGATTTTTTATAGCCAATGTAGGGAAACCTATCAACGGACTAGCATAATGAGATCGGATAGGATATAGGGGTATTTCCAATGTCTCATCTTGCAGTCTCGTTTGAGACCCATGTCTGGTGATTTTCCTGCTTTGTACAGTAGGTCCCCGTGTTTGGTGATTAAAGTCCTATCTTGAGGTTCCTTTCTTGTTGGTGATTGTCAATGTGTTTCCAGGACAACATCATATCCTGCGGTTGGTTGCTTCCAATTGTTGATTTTCCACGTAGTATGGTGGTCCCCAATGACGAATGTGTAAAGAATGGTTCAGACCAACAATTTGCTGTCCTGACCGGGCAGCTGTCGCTTGTGAGATGAAACATTTTGTCATATCCTATTTTTGTTTGGTGGTTGGACATTTTTCTCCAACAATATTCGGAATGATGATCCCAGCCATCAACCAGATGTAGTTTTATCGAATATATATATATATATAATATATATAATATATATATATATAATTTATATAATTTATATATATAATTTATATATGATTTATATAGAGCTCTATAGTAATATATATATATATATATATGTACATGCAACTATATACCCCCATTACTGTATTTTTTATCACCACTTTAGTCACTTTAGATGGTTAAATGTCCTCTTTTATTGTTTCTTAATCCTCATTCGTCATCTCATCAGATCCTGTCCTTTCCGCGTCCCAGGAGAAGTTTCTGCCTGAAGGGGAGACTGATGGCATGGAAGATGTCTCTGCCAGTGAAAATCAGGCGAAATGTTCCAAGAAGTGTAGCTGCAGGCAGAAAAAACTGTATGGATATGTTTTGACTATGGCCATACAATGCCATGACTAATTGTTTCTTTGTGTTTTTGGGGTTGGATGATTCCGATGGAGTTTGGGCCACATCAGACACACGACACTTATTTTAGGAAGGGATCAACAAACCACCATACATCGGGCTTGTGAACCAGTAAAATCGAGAGAGGGGCTTTCTGATGCTACTTCTGTAGGCATCAGGGAACCATTTGTCTCTGTACGTGGAAATTGGGGAACGACTTATTTTCAAGCAGGACAATTTCAACAAAAACAAACCCAAGGGGAATTCCCAGAACAACTATATAAAGAGTTGGCCAAAAACAACCAAAACTATCTTAAGAATTGGATTCCCACTAGAAGCCCTCAAAGAAACGAGCAAACATCTTCAAACTCAAGCCAAAATATGTTCAATTCAAAAAAACAAGCCACCGTTCAGAGAGACAGCTGTGCTGCCAGGCCGTCTCCAACCCGCGTGGCGTGCCACGCCGCGTTGTTCCCTCCACTTCCGCGGCGGCGCAGCGTGCCGCGCGCGCGCGAGCGCGGGCGCTGCGGCCGCCGCGGGTGGTCCGGATCAAACGTATCCTTCAGAAAGAGCCGGACGTGAGGCAAGGTGGTTCAGTGAGAGGATGTGAGAGGGCCACTCAATGATATCGTATAACATAATATGAAATAATTACTGTAGTTCAGTTACCAATCAACTATAGGTATTCCACGGTATTTCTTTAAATTTAGTTTATCATGGTGAGCATTGGTGAACCATAAAGAAACACCCAACTGTTGAATTGTTGTCAAATGTGGAGTACACTATATAGCTGCTGTATTAGGGATGATTGTAATCCTCAATGGGCTGAGGCCAGAGTTTGGGTAGTTATAGATATCTTGCAGCATCTTGCCATAGAAATTGGAGACCCCGTGAGACCATGGCAGCCATGGCATTGATCGTTGAAGAGGAATTGTGTTGGTGGTTTTGGGCATCAACAACTGGTTGGTATTCACCATCCCTGCTGGGATGATCCGAAATCATATTTGAGATGGTAAAACAATGGTTTGAAAGCAGGAGCAGTAACAAAGCATAACAAAACTGATGTTCCACTACAAAGAATCTGGGAGGTTAAACAACGGGATATTTCCCTTCCAAAAGGAATTGAGAGGTTTATTGATGGTGATATACTGCAGTGCTAGGTCAGGCACAACAAGGGCAGCGGGTAAAGCTTTTGGGATTTATTTCCGCTGCGAAGAGGAATTGGACCAAACTCCAATGAACATGAGATAACATGAGGATTCCCATGAAACAAGATGTGTGATGACTGAAAACAGACCAGATTTCTCCCAGAGTCTGTGAACCTTGGTCCAAACACACAGCTGTGACCTCGCGACTGGTGGCAGGGAAGAAAGTGAAAAAACGGAAACGGATGGCGAAGCAAAGGCGGATGCGCTGGTGAACCTTGGGGATAGAATCTGACATGGATGAAATGGTGAGACACGGTGGAACATATTGTCATGATGTCACTCGGAGCTTCTATCTAAGAGGCAACAGTGTCAGAGGTTTTCCGTAGTACAGATACTTGCCAGCAGGCGAACATGATGATTGTTAAGGTGGGTGTGAAACTCCTTTGCATGGATAAGCAGCTTGCTTGTTTGTTTTACCAATCTGCCAGACATCACCCTAGACATGGAAACTGGAAGGAACTGGTGCCCAGTTGGGCGGTGGGCATTCATCATGGGTTTCTTCATGTGTTCAAAGATTGGATATGCCACCAAAATCGGACATCAATGGATATCATACATCCTTCAAGTTGGAAAGACATGATCTTTGGTACTATACCCTGCACCCACGATTTGAGGCTTGATTGACAAGGCTTGCTAGTCCCCAAAAAGCCGTTCTTTCGTACGATGGTCATCCAGACGAAGCGTACGCAGACTGCTGATTTCACCAGTCGGCCGCCCGATGTTGTGCCTTACACCGGTAACACGGTTACAACATGTTACAGCCCCAAAAAAGCAACTCCTGGGAACACCCTTGGTTGTTGGGACCTAAGTGAGCCGCATTTTGGTTTGTTGTCATATTCCCATTTGTGGTTGAGAAAACCTGGGATTCTTCTTAAACCTGCATGTCCAAGCAAATATTTTGATCTACTAACCAGATCCCCCCTTCATGGTGGGTGATCATATTGGATCATACTTATTGGCACAAAATCCATATGTGTTCATACAATTATTTTTTTCTTGGTCAAGATAAGATTTTGGTACTCCTAAGTGGCTTGCTGGAAAACCCTCAATTTTCTCGATGATTTTCCAAAGAAAACTCCTGCAGATGATTCTCCAGCCAGGGCTCTCCAAACCCCAGATCCTTTGGACTGGTGGCCAAAGCAATGCCACTACGTATCTGGATCAATGGCTGTTGGGAGAGTTGGAACTGGCGGGTTTTTATCATGGGAGGACATGGGAGGACCACCTGGAAGGTTCTCGGTGAACTGGAGAACACATCCTTCTGGCTGAAGGTTATGATGTTTTCGACAAACAAAGAGCTGCAGTACTTGTTCCGTGCAAACAAGTTGAACAATGTTCATATTCTGTTGTCCAATCCTCGATTCGAAATCCCTGGGGTGAAACTCTTGGAGGCCGAATCTTGCCATGATTTTTTTACGGTCAAACACTGTTTTTGAACCAATGCTACTGGATTAGTTTGAATGCTCAACTGACCCCAAAGGAGGTCCAAGAGCGAACAAGTTCATGGATGTTTGATGAGTTTTCTAGTAGGGTTAGAAGGAATTTAAGGTAGTAGGGATCCTTGACTTAGTGAATTGAAACATCTTTGCAAATAGTTCTACAGCAGCACATAGGGGGCGGAATCTGAGAAAGGACTTGGACATAAATGTACGTTTGCTTTTGCCTAGAAGTCATCAGCACGTTTGCAGCTCCAAGTCATTCTGCTTCTTTTCTCATGCAGTTGGGTTTTGTCTGAGAATGTTAGGAACATCCCCCAAATCCAATGTTAGGATCAGGTCCTTGATGAATAGATATGGGCTGTTGCCTACTGTAGGGTGATGTCTCAAGACTCATGATTCCTCTTCGGTAGTCATAGTATCTCTTGTTGTAGTTCAGTATCTTCATTTTGTTCTTGTTGATTCCCACTTGTAGCTGGTCGAACCATCCAATTTTTATTTTCTGAATTTCCCTTGGATGCCGAACTAAGGCAGAGGCCAACCACCCAAGACCGTCTGGAAAGAGGCCAGCGGGCTGGGTTCGATGATGTTTTTTGCCTTGGAAATAGCGTGTTTTTCTTGGTTTCCTGTGGGATTGATGTTTGGAATTTATCATCACTTTCCCATTTGAGGTATCCCAATTTTCAGGCAAACCCATATTGTATCACCATGTTTGTTCTTACGTGTTTGCACTGGAGTTCATGAAATTCACGTCGTTCATGAAATTGTGTGCTGGGGCAAAAACATATTTGAAGTCCTGACTCTCCAGTCTTGCCTCGAAAAATGTACTTGAGAATGGAGAAGCTATAGAATCTTCATGTTGGCGATCAGTTATGTACCCAATTTAGTTTTGGTTAAATCAATTCATCCGAATGGTCGCTTCTTTTCCCATCATTGGATCAATGAATTAACAGCAATTCATATATATTCACAAACATTTATACACCATGGAGTAGATAGAATACCACCAATCTATTTTTGGGGATAATCCAATTTAGCATTATTCCACTATTCCATCTACTTTAGTAATGATTGGTTAGCACAATTTACCCAGTTGTTTTGGTTGTTGTTGATTTGAAACCAAAGCACTCTGGACACCCGTGAGTCCTTCACGTTTGGTGGAATAGGTCTCCATATATCCAATACTTGCTGGTTGAATCCTTGTTTACATAGTTTACCACACCTTTGATTACTTTTCCTGGGTGGTGGTTTCAGGCATTGATTGTTTATATCACATTCCAGAGAGTAATTTCCAACATTCTTTTGTTAGTTTCCGGTTGAATTTGAACTGCCCCCCAAGAGAATGCCATAAATTCGTGGTATACCCATTTGCAGACACGCCTACATATCCATAATTGGGACAGTTCCTATGCCATTTCTTCTTCTTCAACAAAAAATGAGCATGCTTCAATCCCAAACTGTGTTTGTTAGATCGTTAACCGAGTGATAAGCCAGCTGACCTATCATGAATGAGCTATTCTCACCTCTAAAATATGTCCATTTTCCCCGGTTATTCCCCTATTTGTTCATGGTAAAACATGGCGATTTTGGTGAAATTCCCCGAGCCATCGTGACAAAAATCTCGCCGCAGCCGGTGGTGGAGACGCTCCTGTCCTTGGGATCTTTGTGCCTTGTTCTGGATTTTAGCAGGCAAAATAGGCTGGAAACAGCTGGAAAACTATGGGGATGGGTCAAGTTACCTATGAAAATTACCGTATGAGTGGGGGTATAAACATCGTTGAACCAGATTGAACCAGCTATGACTTTGGGTAACGTTTGGGCCCCACGGTTTTGACTCATACCCCTATAGAGAAATTGAGATGGAAAAAAAGATGAGCAGTGGCAGTGTTGATGATTGTAGGGGGTGATACAACCTTTTACTAGGGATGATCACAATCCATAGATATCCATGGTTTGGGAATTCGAGAATGTAGACCGCTGGTGTATGCTGGTGTATTCAACAAAACACAGGGGACAGTCCAACTAGCAAAAATGAGGGATTCAACCAGCCAAGATTGCAATTTACCATGGGACAACATGGGACAACATGTTTTTAGCTATCAATCATTGAGATTTTACAAGCCAAAAGGGTTTCAACAATCAAAAAAGGGAGGGAAATGGCCATAGTTCGTAGTACTTGGGAGTGCACTTCCGCATAATAAGTGGGTATGTGGCAATGTATATGACCAATGCGGGTTGAAAGGGTTAGAGCTATTTATGGTTCTGCCCGTAAATTGATTCCCCCCATTGCACCCCCAGGCGGAACCTAACTGCTGGCACACCATCGGACTGATACAAACGCCATATTTGGAACCAATGTTAATGTCAGATGGGCCATGAACAAGATGCACAAGTTGATTGGTTATGAAATATGGGGGTTTAAGCATGTTTGTTTCATCTGAAAGAAATCTGGGAAGATGATACAACATATACAGCTGATAAATGAGTGTTGATTGATTATTGTAAGAAGGTACAATATATCTGGTTGTTGGGTAATATGAACTAGCCCATATTAATTAGGGAAAGCTATCAACCACCTAATGTAATGATGACGATCCATGGGATGGAATTTGCGTACCCTTCTTTTGGAGACATTGGAGAAATTGTGCAACCAACATCAACCTATGCCTATACTAACCATTCAATATCTTCATGTTTGTGTTCAAAAAACACCATGCAATGGATCCATTGATAAATGGTAGTACTTCACTAGAAGTATTTTGGTGAAATATATATATATATATACCCATTTGTTGGTGATCTTCACATGTCCACTTTGAATACACCTCAATTGATGCAGATATACTCGTATTTAGTACCACCAATAATTTGTGATGCTTGGCCTTGTAAAACAATTTCAACAATGTTATTATTTTAATTTGTGCATAGGTTGACGTATGGGATAGTTACAGGATGCAGCATATACATGTCGAATACCTCCCAGCTTTATCACGATGTTTATTACATGGATATCCCCCATTGTATTTATAAATATACATGTGTAGATATATATATATATATACATATACATACATACATCAGATATTTTCTAATGTCCTTGTGTTGATATGCACATGACAATATCACCATCTATCAACGTGGTATCTAACCTTCTTCACAAAAATAGTTACTTAAGTATCCTTTAAAAATGCAGATTGATCGGCCAAATGTTATCTCATGAATGAGTTTTGGGTTACCCTATTTTCAGATAACTCCAATAAAGCTATCTATCTATCTATCTATCTATCTATCTATCTACCCATCCATCTATCTATTCCTATCTATTCCTATCTATTGCTATCTATTCCTATCTATTCCTATCTATTTATTTGTTTCTATTCCTTTCTATTCCTATCTACTCCTATCTGTTCCTATCTAATCCTATCTATTCCTATCTATTCCTATCTATTGCTATCTATTGCTTTCTATTCCTATCTATTCCTATCTATTCCGATCTATTCCTATCTAATCCTATCTATTCCTTTCTATTCCTATCTATTCCTATCTGTTCCTATCTAATCCTATCTATTCCTATCTATTCCTATCTATTGCTATCTATTCCTATCTATTCCTATCTATTCCTATCTAATCCTATCTATTCCTATCTATTCCTATCTAATCCTATCTATTTGTATCTATTCCTTTCTATTCCTATCTATTCCTATCTATTCCTATCTATTGCTATCTATTCCTTTCTATTCCTATCTTTTCCTATCTATTCCTATCTATTCCTATCGATCTATCGATCTATCTATCTAGCTAGCTAGCTAGCTATCTATCTATCTGTCTATCTATCTATCTCTCTCTCTCTCTCTATCTCTCTCTCTCTATCTATATCTATCTATCTAGCTATCTATCTATCTATCTATCTGTCTATCTATCTATCTATCGATCTTTCTATCTATCTACCTATCTATCTATCTATCTGTCTATCTATCTATCTCTATCTATCTAGCTATCTATCTATCTATCTGTCTATCTATCTATCTATCTATCGATCTTTCTATCTATCTACCTATCTATCTATCTATCTATCTGTCTCTCTATCTATCTATCTGTCTATCTATCTATCTATCGATCTTTCTATCTATCTACCTATCTATCTATCTATCTATCTGTCTATCTATCTATCTATCTGTGTATATATATATACATATGGTTATTTAGACATACGTTTACATATATGTTCATTTACAACACATAGATATATATATATATATATGTATATTTATAGACATTCATTTATATATATATATGTATCCATACATATGTATATATATATATATTATTCCATTGAGAGTGGCCCACAGATATCTCAGGCCATCCACACTTTCATCGATTTTGCTGCGCTTTCTTCAGGTACTTCTCGTTCAGCTCCATGCGGACGCCGGAGGGGAAGAAGGCGGGCGTCATGACACATGGGGGTTTCCATAATGGTTCGTATAGGGAAGCAGCCCCAAATCACACTATTTCAGGTTAGTGAATTCCTGTAATTTACCAATAGTTATTGGGATTCTATACTATAGTTATTATAGTGCTGCAGGTATAGTTACAACCAATATTCCATACTATATGAATTATAGTGATCATTACTATGATGAGAATGGGGGGGTGTCCAAAGTCATGGGGGTACCCCAATAGCTGGACAGTTTGTAATGGAAAATCCTTCCTAAAAGAATGGATGATTTCGGGGTACCCCACGGATGAAGCAATAATTGTCTCCATAAACAGAAACTAACCTGATTGCTTTGCGCAACTTTGCTTATTCTTGGGGCACCACCTTGTAGTAGAAGTCAGTTTTCATGAACTATCCTCTGTTAGATTCTTGTAATAGTTTAATAGGTGGTGCATGGGTTGTGAACCACCAACCTCTTGTGAGATGCACATCCATTTTTTTGGAAGGGACCTTGGTGTTTTGTGATGTGTGAAGGACCAACAGTCAGAAACCAGTCAAGATATGAGCAAACATATATGAAAAGTTGGAATTTAAAATCACGGTGATTACTTTAAAAAGTGTGGATAGTCTAATGGGAAGATGCACGGCTGATGTTTTTGTATCTTCGGGTTTAGTTATATATCGAACGTCAACCAGCGATCCTGACGAAATGCAGGTACCATTGAAGAACCGAGACAAAGTGGTTCAGACCCTGCATGAGTTGAATACGAAGGCGATGGCTGAGATTGGGTCCCACTCCTGGCTGAAGCTTCATCCCAATTAGTAAATCCCCGTTTCGTGGGCTGTCCATTATATGGTGACCATATAGACCATAGTTAGTTCATATATGTATGATATCCCATGATTCACTGATATGGTTTTCACCATAGTAGATTATGAATAGGTGAACACTATGGTGACCAACCAGTGACGAGGGAGCGTGATCCGCCGTTGAGCAGTGGCTGCGTTCCATCCACCGATCTGCTCCCCTTCGGAGATCGAGCGTTGAGCATTTTCATGTGCGAAAGATGCTAGGTTGTTCTTGTTATCCAGGAAATACCCTGAAAATTGCGTGGTGGAATATATACACATGTAGTGCCCTTTCATTTGTGTATGATTTCTTGTTTGGGTATGGGTGAAAATTGGGAACCCGGGGGACCACTAGTCATCTAGTCGTGTTTTTTTGGTTAACCATTGAAATTGTGGTATCCAATTTTGATCCGTACACTTATCTGCTTGGTGGTTTGAAACATGTTTTATTTTTCCATATATTGGGAATAATCGTCCCAAGTGACTTTCATGTTTTTCAGATGTGTGGCTCAACCACCAACCAGATTATTATTATCATTAACCATATAATAACCATATATATATATATTAACCATATATTACCAATATATATTAACCATATATATTAACCATATATTAACAGTATATTACTGTTATTTCTTATGGATATTGCAACTCGCCACGAATCAACGCAGGTGGCGCTGCCCATTTGTCGCCAATTTGGCCTGCGCTACAACTTCTTTTCGGAACACCACCCGCAGGCCGGTCATCTGCTTCCCCAACTCACGGGGTCAAGGGGAAAGGATTTCATGGCCAAACGATTTGGGATTATCCGATGATTATCCCTCTCTCTCTAAATCTTTTCATATATATATAATTATGTGTATAAATATATATATATATATATATCTATCTATCACATATGATTTGTGGTTGTTTTATGTACATATCCAAGCAATGTGCATAGAGAGAGAGAGGGGATTGCATGCATATTGGGAGTTTGTACCACTGGACCATATCAGCCCATGTAGGTGATATTGTCAGCTTGTAGCTACCTCACTGGCGGAAGTCACCATAAAGTCACCATAAATGACGGTTGAGATAAAGCTAGTCATCCCAAAATATCCAAAACATGTTGGAAATCAAATCCAAAGATTACTGTTACTATATATATATATACATATGTTATCATATGTGTTATTTTGGTTTATTATCATTGGATTATTCACAATCATTTGTCATCGTATTTCCAGTCTCGACATTGCCAGAAATCTTCCCATCTCCAGTCAAAGTCTCCAAGATGTGACGTGATTCAGCTGGAGGATAAACTAACAAGTTTGTTACGGAACAGTTTGCTACGGAAAATCACCATTTTGAATAGGTAAATGATTTACTGTTAAATGGACCATTTTCTATAGCTATGTTTGACTACCAGATTCTTGGACAAGTGCGTTTGAAATCTTGGGACCAGAATGTTGACAAGATATCGATGATTTCAGCGGCCAATATTGGGATACGGCTTTTGGATCTAAACCCCAAGGGCACAAGGTGAAAGCTACAGCCACAGGCTGGTTGATCTCTGCTTTAGTTGAGGCAATCTCATTCCCGAATTCTGATTTCTACCCGTTCTACCCCCTTCAGCATCACAGTATTGGTGAACAATGATTGTTGATTGTCCCATGATCCCATTGTCCCATTGATTATTCCCAAGTGATAAGCTGAGTTTCGCCCATCTAACTTCATCTAACTCATGTATATAGTTACCCAATAGTTATATCATTGCTATCAGCCAACTTAGCGAACTGGGGCAACACCTTGCCCACATCTTGGATGGTCATAGAAAACAGCTTCTTCCCTATTCATCCAGTTTACCCACATGTACTATGTATATATATATATATATGTATATGTAATTAGAGTACATATGATGACAGATTCTGTGATGTATCTTCAGATCCTTATGAAAAAATAGTTTCTTCCCCACATCTCGGGATTCAAAAACCCCAATCTCTGAGGCCAAAAAGGCCGGAGTCACCTGCAAAGAGCCATTGATCTTGCGGCGACTTGGTGGCGGTGGCAGGGAAGAAAAAAAATCACCGAGACCGACAGTACTAGGTCCGCGTAAGTGGGGTTATCCATCCCATGTATATATATATATTACATATATATATATTACATATATATATACATACATATATATATATACATGTATACATATATTTATATACATACGCACACACATATATATATTTCATATATTTACATATATTTATATATACACATATATATATATATATTACATATATATACATATATTTATATACATACACATACATGTTTATTTTCATATATGTATTACATACATATACATATATTTATATTCATATATGTTTAAATTACATATATATATATATATACATTTTTTATACATATACATATATATATATAATACATATATATATATTTATGTTATATATATATATATTTAATACATATATATATTACATATCTACATATATCTACATATATTTATATACATACATTTACATATATACATAGATTTATTTACATACATATTTATAAACATATACATAAACATAGATATATGTATATGTGTATGTTACATACATATACATATACATATATATATATATTACATGCATATACATTTATATATATTACATTGATACATATATTTATTTACATACATATATTTTCATATATGCATACATATATGTATATACATATATATATATAAACGTGTATGTATGTATGTATACATACATACATGCGTGCGTGCGTACCTACGTGCATACCTCCATACATACATACATACATACATACATGCAGACATACATACATACATACAAACATACATACATACATACACATACAATTCATTTTTGAATATGTACCAATGTTTGTTTACATGCGTATATACATATATATATATGCATGTACTTGTTTACCTATATATACATACACATACTGACACATATACATATATATATATACACAATTTTTACGAGTACAGTAGATATAATATATATAAATGAATGATATGACTACCTTTACATACATACATACGTACATACACACATGCATACACGTCACATGCATACACGTCACATGCATACACGTCACATGCATACAGTGACCGACAGAATTTTGGAAATGAAAAAAGGTTCGCGCGCCGCAGGTATCGGAAAAGGTTCGGGACCGAAACCAAGACAAAAGATTAGCGACATTACGGACTTTCAAAAAAATAATTTTGGAAATAGCAATTTTCGGATCCTGATCCTCTAAAAAGAAAAAAAGGATGAGACAAATGAATACAAAAGCCTCTAATCCACGATGCAAAATTAATTTCGGAAATCTTACTTATCGGATCCTGATCCTTCAAACTACCTGGTTTTGATTGTTTTTGCAGGATCTTGGGACAGAATCCAGATTCGGTTTCGGGACCCTCATCCTCCAAACTACCTGGTTTACAGCGTATTTGCATGATTTTGGGACAAAATCCAGATTCAGTTTTGGGATCCTTATCCTCCAAACCACCTGGTTTACAGCAAACCTGCATGATCTTGGGACTAAATCTAGATTCAGTTTTCGGGTCCTGATCCTTCAAAAAAAAGGATGAAACACATGTATACAAATGTCTACAAAAGCCTCTAATCCACGATGTAAAATTAATTTTGGAAATCTCACTTTTCGGATCCTGACCCTCCAAACTACCTGGGTTTGAGTGTTTTTGCGTGATTTTGGGACTAAATCCAAATTCAGTTTTGGGATCCTTATCCTCCAAACCACCTTGTTTACAGTGTATCTGCATGATCTTGGGACTAAATCTAGATTCAATTTTCGAATCCTGATCCTCCAAACCAGCTGGTTTACAGCGTATTTGCATGATCTTGGGACAAAATCCAGATTCAGTTTTGGGATCCTGATCCTTCAAGAAAAAGGATGAGACAAATGTCTACAAAAGGCTCTAATCCACGATGCAAAATTAATTTTGGAAATCTTACTTTTCGGACCCTGATCCTCCAAATTACCTAGTTTTGAATGTTTTGCATGATTTTGGAACTGAGTCCAGATTCAGCTTTGTTATCCTTATCCTCCAAACTACCTGGTTTACAGCGTATTTGCATGATCTTGGGACTAAATCCAGGTTCAGTTTTGGGATCCTGATCCTTCAAAAAAACAGGATGAAACAAATGTCTACAAAAGCGTCTAGTCCACGATGCAAAAATAATTTTGGAAATCTTACTTTTCGGACCCTGATCCTCCAAACTACCTAGTTTTGAAATGTTTTGAATGTTTTTGCATGATTTTGGAACTGAGTCCAGATTCAGCTTTGTTATCCTTATCCTCCAAACTACCTGGTTTACAGCGTATTTGCATGATCTCGGGACTAAATCAAGGTTCAGTTTTTGGATCCTGATCCTTCAAAAAAACAGGATGAAACAAATGTCTACAAAAGCTTCTAATCCACGATGCAAAATTAATTTTGGAAATCTTACTTTTCGGATCCTGATCCTCCAAACTACCTGCTTTACAGCAAACTTGCATGATTTTGGGACAAAATCCAGATTCAGTTTTGGGATCCTTATCCTCCAAACATCTCCAAACCACCTTGTTTACAGTTTATTTGCATGATCTTGGGACTAAATCTAGATTCAGTTTTCGGATCCTGATCCTTCAAAAAAAAGGATGAAACAAAATGTCTACAAAAGCCTCTAATCCACGATGTAAAATTGATTTTGGAAATCTCACTTTTCGGATCCTGACCCTCCAAACTACCTGGGTTTGAGTGTTTTTGCGTGATTTTGGGACTAAATCCAAATTCAGTTTTGGGATCCTTATCCTCCAAACCACCTTGTTTACAGTGTATCTGCATGATCTTGGGACTAAA
>CAMXCT020005724.1:158706-201206 GCA_947184155.2 Cladocopium goreaui | reverse complement strand
TACAAAACACTAGGGGTTCGGACCACTTTTGGAGGTTCAGATGTCGCTTCGCTTCGCTTGGTGTCATTACACTACACTATAAACTCCACTACACTACAGTACATTACACTACACTACACTCCACAACACTACAACTACAACTACAGAACTACACAACTACACTCCACTACACTCCACTACATTAAATTACAATACACTACGCCACATTACACTACACTCCACTACACTACACTACATTACACTACACTATACACTCCACTACACTACACTACACTACATTACACTACACTATACACTCCACACACTACAGTACATTACACTACACTACACTCCACAACACTACAACTACAACTACAGAACTACACAACTACACTCCACTACACTCCACTACACACCGCTACACTAAATTACACTACACTACATTACACTACACTAGAAAGATCGATAGATAGATAGATACATAGAAAATAGATACGTAGGTAGGTAGATAGTCAGAGAAAGAGAGAGAAAGAGTGAGAGAGATCAAGCACCTTTCAGTCCATCAGTGGCTTCGCTCTGCCATCCCGGATTCACAACAACCAAGCTCACCTATAGGTTTCCTATTTTTGAAACTTCCGCCACCGCCTTGTGCGGTACTACTGGTACAGGATAATTTTGTTCCCGCTGCATGCACAAAATGGAAAGAAGAGAAACAGGGGACAGGAAGGGCGCAATTACCCACTTTTGACAAAAAAAGCAATGGAAGCGAGGGCTAGGCGAGCAAGGCAGGAAGCAACAAGCAAAGCTAATTGCCTCACAAACATGTTGAATTTGCTCTAAAATCACTATGAGTCACAATTGATTGCGTCAATCTAATTCTAAGTTGAACGGACTGGTCATGTCTGAGTGCCAATCAGCGCATCATTGCAGGTAAATATCCGACCCATGCCAATGTGACTACCCGATCTGAACATGGTCGAAATTTAGGGATCTATGGTCTATGGGAGTTCGCACTATTTGTGTCAACATGTCCCATAATCGCTATAGTTGATGAAAAAGAGGGGTGTGTCGTTTGTATCCTCTCGTGCTTTGCGAATGCGAAATGAACCCCAGCCGCCATTTAATTTATCCAAAAGGACATCGTTTACTATTCCATGTGCAGCCAACAAAAGTGGGAGGGCAAGTGAGGCAGATCAGAATATGAAACACCACCAATAATCACCAATAGCTTGGCCTTATGCAAAAAAAACATCGGTATATTCCACAATGACAGGCCGCTCGAAAAAAGTTTTTTCTCAACATGCCATTGAATTCGGCCTTTTCCTGACATGTTTGGACAAAATCCACTTCAAAAAATATTCATCGCTATCAGAAATAGATTGAAGCTGAAGTTGGTGGACGCCAAATCCCCGTCCTCAGGAAGCAGGGACCAGATGGCACCGAGGTTCAGGACGGGGAAATGAGAATAAATGAAAATTTGATGGCAACAGCATCTGTTTTCTGGGGAAGTCCCCTTTATTTACCATGCAGATATCACACTATTCATGTGGGCAAAATGATGCCATCGTCTGGGGAAGTCCTATTATTTTGCCCATATGTTTTGCCAAAAAGGTTTGGACAAAATGATGGGAACATGATGGAACATCTTTACCCAGACCCTCAAGTTGCCAACAAACAATTGGACAGCATGCACTTTTGATGGGTATAATTCACCGCCAATAAAGGATGGCACTTACCATCACACAAGTTGGCATTTGACGATTGCGTTTGTCTTGTTCCTCACCTGCCAGGTGAGGGTCTCTAGATTCTAACACTTTTAACAAAGGTGCAACTCCTTCTCCTTCTCTTCCTCCTCCACCTCCTCCTCCTTTTCCTCTTCATCTCCTTTGCCAGCTCCGGATGCAGTGTGCCATACCGGGACCGGAACTCCATATCACGCGCTGAGGATGCAGTGGATTGTGCCTGGACCCGAACTCAAAATCGCCAGCCCAGGATGCTGTGGAGTGCGCCTGGACCCGAACTCATGCTAGAATGCCAAACTTAATGCCAGATAGAATGCCAGAATGAATGCCTGAAAATGAAAAGATGCCAAATAGAATGCCATGTAGGATGTCAGATAGAATGTCAGAGCATATGCCAGACAGAATATCAGATAGAATATCAGAATATATATATATATATACATTTATTATATATATATATATTCTCTCTATATATATATATACATATGCAATATATACTTCCAGATGGTATGTCAGCAACTATGTCAGAATGGCATGTCAGGGTGGGGATTGCTCGAAGAAAGTAATATCAATTCTTTATATATCAGTCCACTGCGAGTCAATGTGGACCAAATAGTGAATTTAAGCTGGACAACTTGGATTTTTGGGGTATTCCATTCTTGCGCAAACCCCGGTGGGTTAAATAACCACTTGACCCCTTTTAACTAACGATTTTTTGAGGGTAAGAGTGGATGTCCTTGTCCAACTTCTTGGGTGAATTGCAATGGCGAGCTGCTGACTCGCAAACTGTAGATGATCGATGATGATCGTGGTATACAAAGCCGGCCCGAAGAGGACATCAGATGGCTTTAACGGGCTAAACATGGGGATAAACTTCGAAAAATAAACAGATTAGATGAGGATCTAGTGCTTTACTGCCTGTTTTTGTGCTTGTTAAGATTCACTGGATCGGCATCCGGCTCTTAAGCAACCAGCGGCGCTGCTCAATGGTGTGGGTTGAAAATGGCAAGGGAGAATCAATCAGTGAAAAACTTCGGATTCTCTTTGAGAATTTCTCCAGTTCAATTTCTCATTGCGAGCCAAACCAGAAGGTTTGGTCTTTGAATCTCTGTGAGACTTCTCTGCGACACAGGATTGTTTCCTTTTTCTTTGGTAAATTCAGGCGCTTTCTTCAATCACATCCAACAACAAACAAAAAACACAGACAAAAACGGTTTCCACTCTTCGGCTCACCACACGGATTCTCACAACTTCAGAACTCTTAGTGGATTCTCTTGGCACCTCAAAATGAGGCAAACAGCACAACAATTTCGTCCCAAACCAAGTGTTCCAAAAAGTGTTCAAACGAGTTCCCAACGAGTTTGCGCACTCCAACAATTCCGTACTCGCTCCATACGTCTCACAAACTCTGAAAACGAGCGTTCACTTTTACCAAACGGATTTGGTGCGAAAGCGCACTTCGTTTGAAGCGTCCCGAAAATGCTCCCAGGACCAAAAACACCACTGCAATAAGTACAATCCTAGGAATATGCTAAGTCACAGTAGGCTTTATCACATGCGATCCTAGAAAGAAGACTACGTCCATGCAAACTTCCTACCAACTGATCTCATGTCAAGCGGTTGAATGCTTACACCAACTTGGATTCCTAAGTGCTTACATCTTGTGTTCACCTAAGTTCCTTAAAATGCAGTGAAAAGCTACTTCCTTGCGATAGACACACAAAGTCTCTAAGAAGTTCTGAGTGTCCGACGAACGGATCTCATGCAACATCTGCAAACCTAATTCCATCCTTCTGGATTCCTTTGGCAAGTCACTTCAGTGTTTGCGAAACGGTCTTTTCTGACAAAAAAGGCATTTATCACCAAAGGTGGACAAGTGGTGCCTACCTGTCTTCCAAGCACGCATCGGCACTCCCAGCGCAGGTCAATGCACAACAATGCTATGTTGATGCTTGCACTTGAAATGCCATTTAGTGGTCACTCCACTCTGTAGTGTCATCCATGCGAAGCACACCAAACAACAGGTTTTTCTTATCTCCGCTGTTGACAACTGCTGAAGATTTCACAACCTTGCAAACCTGCGCAAACCATTATCGTAAGTTACAACACTCTTTGCACCATGGTTCTATACCAAACGCTGCGAACACCGGCAGAACGAAAAGTATCAGTATATATATATATATAATTATTCACAATCAGATATCCCCGTTAGAGGGATGGGGAGGGGTGTTACAAGGGACCGAGTGCCCTACCAAAATAAAGCACCAGAGCTTGCAGCTTACACCCTGTCAAGCTCTGTCACGATGTTGCGACTATGCATTTGCGCCATGGGGTGCTAAAGCGGCGGGTGCGGAGCCAGCTGGCCAGATGAGAGATGAAAAATTGCACGCCGTTGTGGCGCGAAGCACATTTCGAAGTCAAAATGTACAAAACACTAGGGGTTCGGACCACTTTTGGAAGTTAAGATGTGGGAAAAGTGCACGCCGTTGTGGCGCGAAGCACATTTCGAAGTCAAAATGTACAAAACACTAGGGGTTCGGACCACTTTTGGAAGTTAAGATGTGGAAAAAGTGCACGCCGTTGTGGCGCGAAGCACATTTCGAAGTCAAAATGTACAAAACACAAAATGCTCGGACCACTTTTGGAAGTTGCGATGTCGAAAAAGTGCACGCTGTTGTGGCGCGAAGCACATTTCGACGTCAAAATGTACAAAACACTAGGGGTTCGGACCCTTTTGGCTGTTGGTATCCCTTTGAACCTCTGAAGTCCTGGAGATGTCCGGGGAACCAGCTGACACAAGCTGAAACAACATGAAACAACAACATGAAACAGCCTGAAACAAAATGAAACAACATGAAACAACAAGAAACCACAAGAGACAACAAGAGACAACAAAAAACAACAATACATATCAAGAAACAACATGCAACAACAAGACACAGCAAGAAACAATAATAAACAACAAGAAACAAGAATAAACAACAAGAAACAGCAAGACACAACAATTAACATCTAGAAAAAAAAACAAGAAGCAACACACAGCAACAAACAGCAACAATCAGCAACAAACAGCAACAACAAACAACAAACAGCAACAACAACAACATTAACAAGAACAGGATCAACAACAAGAACCAACACAGGGACAAGGACAAGAACACAAACAAGAGCAGAAGCAACAGCCACAACCACAACCACAACCACAACTACATTCACAACAACAACCACAACCACAACCACAACCACAACTATATTCACAACCACAACCACAACTATATTCACAACCACAACCACAACCACAACCACAACTACATTCACAAGCACAAGCACAATCACACAATCACACAACTACGACTACTACGACTACTACGACTACTACGACTACTACGACTACTACGACTACTACGACTACTACACTTACTACACCTACTACGACTACTACCTAGTACCTAGTACCTAGTACCTAGTACCTAGTATACCTAGTACCTAGTACCTACTACCTAGTACCTCCTACCTAGTACCTAGTACCTAGTACCTGATAGCTGCTACCTGCTACCTGCTGCCTGCTCCCTGCTCCCTGCTGCCTGCTCCCTGCTCCCTGCTCCCTGCTCCCTGCTCCCTGCTCCCTGCTCCCTGCTACCTGCTACCTGCTACCTGCTACCTGCTACCTGCTACCTGCTACCTCCTACCTCCTACCTACTACCTACTACCTACTACCTACTACCTACTACCTACTACCTACTACCTACTACCTACTACCTACTACCTACTACCTACTACCTACTACCTCCTCCTCCTACTACTACTACTACTACTAGTAGTAGTAGTAGTAGCACCACCACAGCTACAACTAATACCACCACAGCTACAACAACAACAACAACTACTACTACTACTACTACTACTCCTGCTGCTACTACTACTACTACTACTACTAGTAGGACTACTAGTACTAGTACTACTCCAACTCGGACCTCCTTCTCCGACTCCGACTCCTATTCATATTCCATACCCCTACCCCTCCTACTGCTACTACTCCTACTATTCCCTATTTCTCCTACGACTCCTACTACTCCTACTACTACTACTACTGCTACTGCTACTGCTACTGGCACTCCTGCTTTTACTCCCGCTCTTAGTCCTGCTATCACTCCTGCTATTACTCCTGCTCTTACCTTGCTATTACCTCTGCTTTTACTCCTGCTATTATTCCTGCCATTGCTCCTGCGACTACTCCTGATTTTAGTCCTGCTATTACGCCTGGTTTTACTCCTTGCCTTTACTCCTGCTATTGCTCCTGTTTCTATTCCTACTACTCCTCCTACACCTACTCCTACCCCTGCTATTACTACTATTACTACTACTACTACTACTACTCCTCCTACTCTTACTCCTGCTCCTACTCCTGCCCCTATTCCTACTCCTACTCCTACTAGTCCCTCTATAACAACAACAAAGGAAGCAAAAGTCAAGGTATTGGCAGCACTGTGTTGCAGCCAGCAATGAGCCGTTCCAGGTTGCAGAAGACATGGGCGGAACCACCATGAGGGAACCACCATGAACCAACCACCCTCAAGTGACTTGTTGTCGCATGTGGTTGATTGAAAATAAGGGTATGGCTATGGCCCGAATCGTTTGGTTAATCAGCCACGCCCCTGATTAGGAACTGCAATTTTGGGTGCGTTTGCCATGTTGGGGGCGCAGGCCCATTAACAATGAAAGGGCTTCGTTGGTCGCGATGTCATGATGTAGTCCTGTTCCAGGGTGTATGTGCCATATGCTTACGTCTGGCGCTGTGTTGTAATGATAGCTCCAGGCAGTGTTCAAACCACTTCATTCCGCTCCAACAGTGATTGCGCTTGGCTTCGTTCGGTTGGAAATAACACTGCGCAAAACTTGGCTTGCCGCCCAGAAACGCACGATCGTCACAAGAATTTGACGCACAGCGAGATTGAAACAACCAAAGAATCCCAAAGATCTGTGTAAGTAAATGAATTTTGTTATTACTAGACATGCTACTGCGAGTCTTGCCACAGTTTTTGGAAATTCCCGCGCTGTTTTCAATACTCTGTTGCAGCAGGATGAAAGACAGCAACGTCGTGAAGGGCGCGAGCGGGTTGTCACAATCGCTTGGGATAGAAAGCTGCCTGGTGGTTTCAAACCAGTTTCCCTAGGATGCGTTGAAGCGAAACATAAGCCACGAAAACAAACAAAATCGATGCAACGGCACTTGCATTGTTCTGGCCCACCTTCACTCGCCTTGTTTAGACAGGCATTCCCAACGGCCGGCATGATCAATTAAGGCCTTTCTCATGACAGCTCGCCTTCCAGGAGACTCGCTACTTGGTGACGATCAGGCTGCGCCTCCGATTGCACCCTACCAAAGGGGTCTTTGGCCTCAGCTGGGTTCATGCTGCAGCTTCAACATGGAACGTTGCCCCGTTACCCGCGGCCCGTTAGACACAAAGGGAATACAATTGAGGTTTGGCAAGAGGTGATTTTGTTTGTTTATATTTACCTAGAAATGTCAGTCCAACGTTTGGTGATGTGACATGGAGTGTTTCTGGCCAGAATGCGGACACGTCGATAAACAAAATTGTGCGGCGTGACATTATGTAAAACAAGAACCCTTGTTTGAACAGTCAGCTGTGTTTAAACAGGCATGACCTCACAGCTGGATTGCCAACGGGACCTGTTTTAACATGTTTTAACTTGCTTTGTGTTTCAATCCTCGCTCTTGTTATTACTGGGTGCCACCGCCCTGACTTCCCAGCAAGTGAATGTTTGGATTTGACACATGTTCACATAAATTGCCACACTTGGTTTGCGTTTATGCGAGAAGAGATCCAAACCCACTGTTATGTCAAAATTATCTTGATGTGTTGATGTAACCTGTATTTGCTGATTTTCTCACATGTTTTTGGTTGACAATGACAACCATGTCATGTTGTGTGTTTCGCTACAACTGCTGTATATACGTTGAATGAAGAATTGAAATGGTAAATTTTCAAAAAAACCATTGGCAAATTTCCACACGCTTGGCCGCCGTGATGGTTGCCAAGGATCCGCAAACGGACTTCGTTTCCCATGGAACTCAAATAGCGGTTCCTTGACAGCAGGTCGGAAATGGCCAATACTGTACGTATCAATCTTTATGTATCAACATGTATCAATATTTCAATAACAGGTGATTAAACAACTGTAAGTTGAATTTGAACGGACATGTATACAATGTATACTGAGAATATCTGAAAATGTTATTGTGGTAGTGGTGGGTTGTTGTGGTCTGGTTTCACTCTCCTGACAAACCATGCGTTCCAATTATAGATCTAGTTAATCTAGCTGACAAGATAAAACTTACACAAAAAGATGAGCTGTTGTTGCACAGGTTCCGGCATCGTCTCAGGCGCATTGCGACTACGACATGGGCCCCGCACTGTCCAGTTTTTTTCGTAGGAAATTGATCGATCGAACCGTGATGAAATCATGGTCGTGGTCATCAGATCAATCAGCATCATGCGATTCACAGGTAAACCTATTTGTAAACCATCCCCAAATGGTTTTAGCCACCCAAAATGAAATCTCTCCTGCGTCCTGGGCTGCGACGGTTAGGTTTTGTTGCACGAGCTCTGCCACTTGAAGCACATGAATCACGGAAAGGAGTTGCCGGGTGAGAGTTTCACCGGTTGGCATTTCAGGACGGTATAAACAGAAAATATATAATCCCATACCGATACCCCTATATATTAAACACCCCTTGAATGGTCCCAAATATGTATGAATCCCCTACTAAACCACAGGTTTTGGGGGAAAGCAGGAGCAATGCCCGAGGCCTCTGTTGGTTGATGGTTACATGGCGCTGTGGATAGCCAACCCGTTGCATTTGCATGAAGCGCACCAATAAACATGTCACTCATTGCTTCACTACTATAAAAGAACATGAGTCCATAAGATTCCATTTTTAATAATATAGCATGTAACATGTACATATACGTTTTTTTGGGATGGGTTTCCATCCATTGTCTTGAAAGTGAAGGTAGTACCAGAAACATCACCAAGACCTCACAGGATTTCATGCTTTTTCTACGCGACATCTTCGCTTTCGCCCACAAAACGTCTCTTGGCCGCAAGTGGACCATGGATTTTCCCAAGTCAAAGGCATTTTTTGGGGATACGTCATTCGATTTTTGGACATACCCAGGGGGAAAAAAGGATCATCTGGTCTGATTCATATTTTAGTTGAAGTTGGTAGGTGGAACATGGTGGAAGTTCGAAAATCTCTCGGAGTCTGACGGTCAGTGGTTTCATTTCTAATCATGATGTTTGCATCATGTGAAAATATTGAAGGAACAGCTTGTGCAGGTGATAGTTTTGGATCAAAATGGTGCTATTTCTATTTGCATGGTTTTTGGTACCTCGTAGAACCGTAGAACTATAGTTCGAGCAAAGATGTTGAGGGAAAAGGTCCAAAACACCACTGAGGCTCGGCGTCTTTGCGGCTGGAGAGAGCAATGAGATTCCGTCACCTTGGAGCCCCGGAGAAAACGACAACAGATCTGATGGGTGGAAATATATGGGGATTTACCAGGGGGAAAAATTCGACAAACATGGAAAATCTGGAAGTGGAATTTATAGTTTGACTCAGCTTGAAAAAACACGTGTCACCAGCAAAACACCTGCGATTTCATTAGCAAAAGCGTAAGATGCAATCGCGAAAAATGGATTTAACTTTAGCAGCGAAATTCGAGATTGAACATGCAAAAAGTTGGATTTGATGATGTGATGAGCAAAGTAACAATAAAAGGGAGGACTTCAACCTTCAACGTATGGGTCCTGGTGTGGGAGCCATTTGGGTCCTGGTGTGGGGCCAGGAATCCAAGTTAGACGGGGATTGAGCCATTCCACTAGTGACTGGTGCAATATGTGTGATCCCGCGCCCATGATCCCGTCAAAGTAGTCACATCACTTGACAATGTTGGCCCATCATGTAGTTTTTCACTTGCATTGTGATTCACATAAATGTCCCTCTTGATGTTGAGACCGTTCTTTACCGCAACAGCAACCTCTGTAACTTCATAAGATACCGCTGCCTGTTTATGACGCGAACAGACCTTTGTGTGGCAGATGTATGTATTGGAACCCTTGAACACCGTTTTGGACAAGCTTGTTGACAGCCTCGTCGAATGTGTGTTGTCTGGCATTGGTCACACCAATCACATCATTTCACCTAAGGGTGTCCTAAAATGGACGACTCCCAAACATACCCAAATAACACAGACTTTGCTACTTGGTGGCCCATCCCACTTAGTAAATAGGTTATATATAACATGTTATCACATGTTATGACGTGGTATAACACTAGTTGTTAACCTTACTTATCCCACTTATGGTTTATGACGACCTACTTAGTATATAAGTGGGATGAGCCAGCAAGTAGCCAATGGTGCTGGAGCTTCCCCATGCCCGATGATCCCAGTATAGCACCTCCAAGGCCATGGGAAAACCTCATCTTCCAACGGGCAGGAGATGTTTCAGGCCCTAGCGGCGGGCACCGAACAGAGCTATAGATGTATCAGTTTTGTTCATTTTCCCCCAAAACATGGGGAGACAGGGGCTAATAGACTAAGAGTTTCCCGCATGATAGTTTAAGCAATTTGAAACTGCGGGAATTTATCTTCGGATTTCGCCACCATGGAGAGGAAATGGGTAGCCACAGTTGACAAATGATGGGTCAATCTGGGCAGAATGGTTGGTGAGCGGGTTCATTTTCAGCCATGTTTGAGGAATGACTTTGCTCGAAAGATTTCGATAGTCAGGCATGAGTAGATGATGACAGGTAACTGCATCCAGCAAGGAAATCATTTTCCAAATCCAAGGAGGTTCCAAAGTCAATCGAATTACTGGACATTACTGGCATGTTCCAATGCAGATGCTTCTGTCAGATGGTTGGTTTTCACTCGATTGTTTTGTCTTTAGAAGACCTCCTGACCGAACAGCGAAGAAAATAATCCCAGCGCCCCTCCTTGACCGAAAGCGTCCTGCCATCCTGGCAAAAACGGAGTTACTGCAATTATATATTTCAGGTCACAGAAAAGTTGTCCACAGAAGGGACGACAAGGTTGTCTGGAAATCCAGAACCACAAAATCAAGTGGTTTATCATCATTCTCCCCACTGAGATCCTCCATTTTTACATAGATTTGTACAGACCCAAGAAACCAGCAGGAGGCCCAAGGTCCAGTGTCAAGGTGTCAAGGGTCTCCACTGCAACCATCATTCCACCAAAGGGTTTTGTAAACAGATGCTTACAATGCAGGTACCTCAAAATAGTTGAGTTGGTTTCGTTTGCTTTTTTAGCTCCAATAAAATGCATTGATCTGGATGTTTAGAGGATATATTCTAGAGTTGTGTGAGTTTTATATCAGCATCATTAATAATCAAGTCATAACTAACTGCAGAGGCCCGTGATAGCCAATGATCACTTTCGGATGAGACATAGAAGCTGAAGTAAGGTATGTGCCAAACTGCTAAACGACAACTACACGTTTGTCCTCATTTATAGGGTAGCTTAGTTATATTTAAGATTATCTAAGTATATTGCCATTTTTGATGATGTGAAATGCATTGAAATTCCATGTATGGGTCAGTTTCGCAGTGGTGCCTTGTCACAAAGTGGGCTGATCCACAATGTGGTAAACCTGGTAAACCCAAGAATTAGCCCTTAAAGAAGCGGTTCTACCAAATTCCACCCCAAATAAAGTACCAAAAAAAAACAGTGTTTGTCAAGCTTATGATTATTATTCTTTTCCCATTGAAATTGAAATTGCCATTTTGATGTAGCTCCCGCTTTTTGGACAGTCTCTTAAACCATGTTTCATTATATAGCTACAGCCCTGTTCCTTTCATGGTTGGGTCTCCATGTCACATGCCCAATTTAGGGCCCATGAAATCTGTTTCGAAACTCTCCCAGATGAAGAACTCTTGAAACTCTTTGCCGAGCATCGGGAGAAGCAGCGGCAGGTGGGCTTCCGGTTCAACGACAGGGTAGCTGGGGTTGGGTCAAAACAGTCTGAGATGGGGATATATGTTGTGGATTTTTGTCGGAATATATATATATATGATTTGGGATGTTATGATTCATCCGACAATTGGGCTTATCATGGCTTACCTGGCATGGGGCATGGGCCGCAAAAATCGCCACGTGAGTGGCCATGGGTAATGATCAACCACCGAATTTGCTTTCTAGTTTCATACAAACCACATGCTATTCGTCCAATGAAGAAATGGAGCAAAACGTTGAACTCCAAAAAATGGTTGGCAGTGGGGCAGTGGATCCAAAATGCATGGGAAACATCAATTTTGAAATTATTTGTCTCACAGAAGACGAACTATGGCTAATTATGCCGCCTATTATAATACACAAGAATCCTCCGAACTATTTGTTTTGGCAGCGTTGGCCACCCTGAATTTATGTTTTTTTGTTCACCCGCTTTCAATCAACCAGTGGCACTGGTTAGCTCTTGGGTGCTGAAGGTGAAAACTCCCGAGGCTCCGGAAGAAGCGAAGGAACCGAACCAGGTAGAAGCAGAGACAGAGGCTGGACGTATCTAGCGGATTTGACCATCCAGTTGGGGTTGGTTTAAACGTAGTATATATGTATACCGTAAAACCCAATGGATGATAGTCTTACCCATCAAATTGGTAATTTTGGAGTATATCATGGTATACCCAGAGTTTTTCTCGGCAAACCCATGTTGGGGGTCTTGATTGGGACGAATTGAGTATTTTTCGTGGTGGCAAAATACTGATAGCTGAGATCCATGGCAGGAATTCCTATCCACAACCAAGTTTCTAGAAGCTTTTTCCTATATACGCAACTAGTGATACCGTTTGTTTTTTTAGAATGGGATCGTAGCGGATAAGCATCTGTAGACTGTAGATGAGTAATTTTCTAGCTAGCCAGCTTAAATTACTATACGGTGTAAACATGAAATATGGACATTTTCTGGTTGCTTACATCCATCAACAATGGGGATTTCACCGAGAATGATATTGCCAGGTTCAATTGTTGGAGGATATGGTCAAATCATGTCAAATCGTTGCCAAATCCATTATTCATCGTTTAATTTTGTTAAATCCCCATTGTTCAGTCCTAATTTTTCGCAGTTTTTGATGCTTAAATCATTTAAAATCCCAATATATAATCAAATCCATGGTTTATGTGTTGTCTTTCCCGCTTCTGATTCTTAAATCCAGTGTTTGTTTCATGTTTTCCCGGTAAACCATGTTTGCCCCCACATCCAAAAGGGACCCCGCCATTTCGCCAGGCAGAAGTGTTGCCGGAGGTGCCTGAAGCGCTGGACATCGAGGCGACATGTGAGAGTTCGCAGCAACAAAAATGCGATGTCATGGGTATATATCACCATGTACCAGTACCAGATATCACCAGTAAAAAGTTTAAGTTCAGGAAGATGAAAGCTGAACATCTCCAGAATACCAGGAACATTGATGAAATTGGATTCTTAAGCAGGTCGATGAAACCATCAGCCTGGCCTAGGCTGTCAGCACGAGCGCTTCAGACGGTGTGAAGACACCTCCGCGCAGCCGAGGGTCAAGGGTCCTGAAAGGAGCCCTTTGGGCCACGGCCCAGGGTGTCATGCCTGGTGTACCCTTCGGTAATCTTTAATAACAATCGAGATTATATAATGGGTTTCCCAAGGAAATGGTCAACAATTGGTAAAATTTCCATATCTATGTTAGTGTGCTGGAATTGGTCGAACTGAGTGGAACTGAGTGAAACTGACTTTCACGTCGTCGTACTGCTGAATTAGTTTGATTTATCCTTTCATATCCTTCCCAAATAAGACTTTAACTATTTTGACATAGGGACTTAACCCACAGAAATTATATATGAACTGTTTTGGGGGTGAGTCAAGTCAAAACCTATGTTTTTACCTCAGAGAGAAGGAATGTCCGAGAACATCGCATTCAGCAAGTTGAAATGGGAACTTCCACGGCCAAAAAGGGGAAATCCCTATCAAACCCTTTGGAAATGGTGATGGAAATCCCAATGAAATCCCTACCCAAGCACTCGTCCGCAACGGGCTTTGCTCACTTGAATTCGCTAATGATTTTGGAGATCTAAACGGTGGGAGCTGATGATTCACCACATGGTTTATATATATATGTAGAGATTGAACAATAACAGGGAACTCTGGTTGAAGATGGTTTGTGACTCAATCAATGAACGGCGTACACTTCTTTGCCGAGAACTTGATCAGCCCGGCCGCCAACTGCAAGGCTCAGAAGCCATCAGTGAGAACCAAAAACCATCAAAAACCTGTAGCGTCCACTGCATCCACCAGTGCAAATTTTCAAGTCTTCGGGAGGAAGAAAGCCTACGCCAAAGGCTCAATACCTATCAATATCTATCAGTATCTCCCATTTCTCCCAGGCGGCAGTTGAATCCAGGCACGTCTCCTCGTGTTTCTTGTACCAGGGCAGACCTCACAGACCCTGGATTCTCTGAGCTGATAGCAGGACCCACACCTGACGCAAACCGGAAGATTCATGTGATCAACCATTATCCAAAAACCGAAAACCCGGATGTTTCTGATTGTCAAACCATGTTGGGGATGATGAAAACTGACTGATCTGAAATATATTTCTGTGGCTCCAGTGATTCACCACATCACAGCAACCCGCGCTAATGGCGGAGCCATCCAAGCGCCAGAGGTTGGCATCGGCGCGCTTTACAGAGGCGGAAGGACCATGTTTTCTGGCAGATGATTCCACTTATTTCTACCAATGTCTCGTTTCCGTGAAACTACGGTGAAACTCACATAGGACAACACATACCCAAAAGATATATTTTTGTTCCCAAGTCCGGAAATGTCACCATTCAGTTTAGGCTTCTGTTCGAATTTCCGATATAATTTGAAGATATAGTCTCTCATCTTTCCACAGCCATTTTTAACGGCAGGTGGCCGTAGCGTTAGAAGCCTACTTTGATGGCCTTCACAACGGCGACGTGGATCGTTTTAAGGAGGTTTGGCATCCCGAGGGGCATCTCTACTGGATTTCGCCGGAGGGAGACCTGGTGGATCGCAATGCGGAACAGTTCATTGTCCCTTGGTGTTTTTTCCCGAGAGCGCCTGCGAAGGGTTCTTCGTAAAAAAGCAGCCGTTATACTAGATCTTCACACCTTCACATCTGCCGATCTACATCTTCACACCTTCACATCTGCTGATCTACATCTTCACACCTTCACACCTGCAGATCTAGATCTTCACACCCTCACATCTGCAGATCTAGATATTCACACCTTCACACCTGCAGATCTAGATCTTCACACTCTCACATCTGCCGATCTACATCTTCACACCTTCACATCTGCTGATCTAGATCTTCACACCCTCACATCTGCAGATCTAGATCTTCACACCCTCACACCTGCAGATCTAGATCTTCACACCCTCACATCTGCAGATCTACATCTTCACACCCTCACATCTGCCGATCTAGATCTTCACACCTTCACATCTGCAGATCTAGATCTTCACACCCTCACATCTGCAGATCTAGATCTTCACACCCTCCCACCTGCAGATCTAGATCTTCACATCCTCACACCTGCAGATGTAGATCTTCACACCCTCACATTTGCAGATCTACATCTTCACACCTTCACACCTGCAGATCTAGATCTTCACACCTGCAGATCTAGATCTTCACACCCTCACACCTGCAGATCTAGATCTTCGCACCCTCACACCTGCAGATCTAGATCTTCAGACCTTCACATCTGCAGATCTCCTCTCGCTCTTCTTCTATTCTCTCTTAAGGCGGGGGCGGTGCCGCCGGAGCGCCACGAAACGCAACCCTTTCGCACGAAATGGACGTTGGACGTCCAAAACCTAGGAAAAATTGCGATTTTGAGGTGTCGCGCGCAACCCTTTCGCACGAAATGGACGTTGGACGTCAAAAACTGAGGAAAAATTGCAACTTTTATTGGTCGCGCGCAACCCTTTCGCACGAAATGGACTTGGACGTCAAAAACTGAGGAAAAATTGCAACTTTTATTGGTCGCGCGCAACCCTTTCACACGAAATGGACGTTGGACGTCAAAAACTGAGGAAAAATTGCAACTTTTATTGGTCGCGCGCAACCCTTTCGCACGAAATGGACGTTGGACGTCAAAAACTGAGGAAAAATTGCAACTTTTATTGGTCGCGCGCAACCCTGTCGCGCGAAATGGACGTTGGACGTCAAAAACTGAGGAAAAATTGCAACTTTTATTGGTCGCGCGCAACCCTTTCGCACGAAATGGACGTTGGACGTCAAAAACTGAAGAAAAATTGCGACTTTGAGGTGTCAATCGCAACCCTTACGCACGAAATGGACGTTGGACGTCAAAAACTGAGGAAAAATTGCGATTTTACTGTGTGTAACAGCTTCTGTGTGTAAAAGCGCCTGTGTGTAAAAGCGTCTGTGTGTAAAAGCGTTTGTGTGTAAAAGCGTCTGTGTGTAAAGGAGTCTGTGTGTAAAAGCTTCTGTGTGTAAAAGCGTCTGTGTGTAAAAGTTTCTGTGTGTAAAAGCCTCTGTGTGTAAAAGCTTCTGTGTGTAAAAGCGTCTGTGCGTAAAAGTTTCTGTGTGTAAAAGCTTCTGTGTGTAAAAGCCTCTGTGTGTAAAAGGCTTCTGTGTGCAAAAGCTTCTGTGGTTTAAAGGGTCTGTGTTTAAAAGGGTCTGTGTGTAAAAGCGTTTGTGTGTAAAGCGTCTTTGTGTAAAAGTCTCTGTGTGTAAAAGCTTCTGTGTGTAAAAATGCTGTGTGGTAAAAAAGGGTCCTGTGTGTAAAAGGTCTGTTGTGTTAAAAGCTCTGTGTGTAAGCGGCCCTGTGTGTAAAAGCGCCTTTGTGTAAAGCGTCTGTGTGTAAAAGCGTCTGTGGTGTAAAAGCGTCTGTGGGTAAAAGAGTCTGTGTGTAAAACCGTCTGTGTGTGAAAGCGTCTGTTGTGTAAAAGCGTCTGTGTGTAAAACCGTCTGTGTGTAAAAGCGTCTGTTGTGTAAAAGCGTCTGTGTGTCAAAGCCTCTGTGTGTAGAAGCGTCTGTGTGTAAAAGCGTCTGTGTGTAAAAGCTTCTGTGTGTAAAAGCGTCTGTGTGTAAAATCGTCTGTGTGTAAAAGCGTCTGTGTGTAAAAGCGTATGTGTGTAAAAGCGCCTGTGTAAAAGCCTCTGTGTGTGAAAATGTTGTGTGTAAAAGTGTCTGTGTGTAAAAGCGTCTGTGTGTAAAAGCGTCTGTGTGTAAAAGGGTCTGTGTGTAAAAGCGCCTGTGTGTAAAAGCCTCTGTGTGTGAAAGTGTTGTGTGTAAAAGTGTCTGGGTGTAAAAGCGTCTGTGTGTAAAAGCGTCTGTGTGTAAAAGCTTCTGTGTGTAAAAGCGTCTGTGTGTAAAAGCGTCTGTGTGTAAAAGGCTCTGTGTGTAAAAGCGTCGGTGTTGTAAAAGGGTCTGGTGTGGTAAAAGGGTCTTGGGAAAAGCGTCTGGTGTAAAAAGCGTCTGTGGTGTGAAAGGAGTCTGTGTGTAAAGCTTCTTGTGAAGCGTCTGTGTGTAAAAGCGTCTGTGTGTAAAAGTGTTTGTGTGTAAAAGCTTTTGTGTGTAAAAGCCTCTGTGTGTAAAAGCGTCTGTGTGTAAAAGCGTCCTGTGTGTAAAAGCGTCTGTGTGTAAAAGCCTCTGTGTGTAAAAGCCTCTGTGTGTAAAAGTCTCTGTGTGTAGAAGCGTCTTTGTGTAAAAGTGTCTGTGTGTAAAAGCGTCTGTGTGTAAAAGCGTCTGTGTGTGCAAAAGCGTCTGTGTGTAAAAGCGTCTGTGTGTAAAAGCGTCTGTGTGTAAAAGCGTCTGTGTGTAAAAGCGTCTGTGTGTAAAAGCGTCTGTGTGTAAAAGCGTCTGTGTGTAAAAGCGCCTGTGTGTAAAAGCTCTGTGTGTAAAAGCGTCTGTGTGTAAAAGCTTCTGTGTGTAAAAGCCTCTGTGTGTGAAAGTGTTTGTGTGTAAAAGCGTCTGTGTGTAAAAGCGTCTGTGTGTAAAAGCGTCTGTGTGTAAAAGCTTCTGTGTGTAAAAGCGTCTGTGTGTGTAAAAGTGTCTGTGTGTAAAAAAGCGTCTGTGTGTAAAAGCGTCTGTGTGTAAAAGCGTCTGTGTGTAAAAGGGTCTGTGTGTAAATGTGTTTGTGTGTCAAAGCGTCTGTGTGTAAAAAGCGTCTGTGTGTAAAAAGCTTCTGTGTGTAAAAGCCCCTGTGTGTAAAAAGCGTCTGTGTGTAAAAGCGTCTGTGTGTAAAAGCTTCTGTCTGTTGTAAAAACACCTTCGTGTAAAAGCGCCTGTGGTGTAAAATCTCTGTGTGTAAAAGTGTCCTGTGTGTAAAAGCCTGTGGTGTGAAGTGTTGGTGTGTAAAGCTTCTGTGTGTAAGTGTCTGTGTGTAAAAGCGTCTGTGTATAAAAGCCTTCTGTGTGTAAAAGCGTCTGTGTGTAAAAGCGTCTGTGTGTAAAAGCGTCTGTGTGTAAAAGTGTCTGTGTGTAAAAGCGTCTGTGTGTAAAAGTGTCTGTGTGTAAAAGCGACTGTGAAAGTGTTTGTGTGTAAAAGCATCTGCCTGTAAAAGCGCCTGTGTATAAAAGCGTCTGCGTGTAAAAGTGTCTGTGTGTAAAAGCGGTTGTGTGTAAAAGTGTCTGTGTGTAAACGCGTCTGTGAAAGTGTTTGCGTGTAAAAGCGTCTGTGTGTAAAGGAGTCTGTGTGTAAAAGCTTCTGTGTGTAAAAGCGTCTGTGTGTAAAAGCCTCTGTGTAAAAGCCTCTGTGTGTGAAAGTGTTTGTGTGTAAAAGCTTCTGTGTGTAACAGCTTCTGTGTGTGAAAGTGTGTGTGTCTAAAAACATCTGCGTGTAAAAGCGTCTGTGTGTAAAAGCCTATGCGTGTAAAAGTGTCTAGTGTCTGTGTGTAAAGGCGTCTGTGTGTAAAAGCCTATGTGTGTAAAAGTGTCTAGTGTCTGCGCGTAAAACCTTCTGTGTGTAAAAGCTTCTGTGTGTAAAAGCGTCTGTGTGTAAACGCTTCTGTGTGTAAAAGCGTCTGTGTGTAAATGCGTCTGTGTGTAAAAGCGTCTGTGTGCAAAAGCGTCTGCGTGTGAAAAACAATACGAAGGATAGGATGCAAACCAGTGTTTTGTACTTGTAGTATATTGTCTTGATACTACTTGTCTCGCCTGCCTAAAATACATCTTTAATATATTGTCTTGCAATATAGTGTCTCAATACTAACAACAGAAGACCCTGCTCTCTCTCTCTCTCTCTCCCTCTTTCTTTCTCTCTCTCTCTCTCCCTCTCTCTCTCTCTCTCTCTCTCTCCCCCTTTCTCTCTATCTATGTCTCTCTGTGGTTGCAAGACACGTGTCATATGATGCCCTTTACCAAGCAGCACAGTGCAATGCATGGGTTGTCACATGTATCCTCTTCTTAATCAATCTTACTTTTCACAACTTACCCCTCCATAGCTCATATAAAATTCACCAACCTATCACCGACTATTTTTTACGACTACCATACTCAGAGCTGCTTGAAAAACGGCTTTTTCGCTCTCGGGCCAACCGTCGTCTAGTTTGTTGTGTCAAAACCCATACCGTTGTGATGTTTTGGAGCTCAAGAGTGTTCAAAAGACCCAACAAGTTTCGAGCCGAGGATCCCATCTTCGTATAGAGGAATGAACTGACTTGGGTGTGTCTGAAAATGGAGGATAATTACCCCCGAATGGCCATTTAAATTAATAGGAAAATGATGATAGACCAATGGATTTTTGGATAAGACAAACCCACTTCTGACCTTTATAAAGAAAATATGATGCGCAGAACAGGAATCAGAACGGGCATTCCTTCTACATCCCTTGATCGTGCGTCGAAACTGGTTCCATATACAGCCTGTTCTGCTCCTCAATTTGGGTCCCTGCCAAGAGGTTGGATACTGGACTTTCTCTCAAGGTTGCTCATTTTGAGGGTAGGAAACTTGGTGAATGTCATGAATGGTGAGTGTTAAATGTATGACGATATTATGTTTGGTTGTGCTCAAACTTGATGAATAGCGCGTGGCTCGAGCCCAGGCCTACGTAGAAGAAAACAAGAAGTCCCCGCACTTGGCAGAGTATGATCCACGATGGCAAGGGATCAGACATGGGCAGTGAAAAAAAAAGCAAGTGTCGAACAAAATAACAAGGAACAAGTGGAGTATCTTGTGTTTGTAGATGTGCTTGGATGTTTATCGGCGTATATGGTGTTGCCCATGCTGGTTTGTCTTCGGGGTACATAGGGGGCTCACTGACTAGGGGTACGGGTTGAAGCTGCATGATCTTTTGGTTTTGGAGAATGTTTGATGGATGAAATTGTCATCTTGCACTAGTTCAAACTCGATTGGCTGATGCAGCCCCGTTCCAGATTATTTATTCATATTTATTGTATGCATTTATCTTGCATTGCTAAAAGTCAACACTTTTGATCTGCTATCTGCGGTGTTATTTAACACTTTGCTTTGGTATCCGAAAGTCGGTGGACAAATCCATAACAGATTTAGCAGTTGCCGCCATTTACTGCACTTAAAGCCCAATCATCCACGGTTTTGTTATGATTGAACCCCAAGAGGTATCATGATTTGACAACATTCTACAATGCACAACACAGGATTTGACCAACAAGACATGCAGTCTGACACAGGCAACCAAAATAGGGGTAGAAAAGCAAGAGGTGGGTTTCTCTGAAAATAGGGTGCCCCCAATTTCACTGCTTTCTCATCGTTATCAATACTAAAAGTGTCGTTGGGCTACATCCCCTACTTCCAGACTCACCAAATATCGTATTGTTGATTTCAAGTTGTTGTTTTTTGCATGTTGCAGGCAAACACCCATAAACTGCGTTATTCAGTGATCATTCCTGTTGTATATCCCATGAAATAGCCCCAGTGCAGTCGGTTGTAAACACCAATGTTTGCTAGCAAATTGGCTGTTATAGAGGTTGTATATCCATGTGCGACCTTTCTATTTTCAGAAAATGCTATTGTCATAAAATTACGTACCAACATATACATATGGAGGTTTCCTAGAATGGGTGTAGCCACCAAATCATTTTTGGGGGACTGTCCACCATAAACTAGCTGTAGCTTCTGCAACCCAATTCTTCTCTTCGCGCAGCTGTGGTTTTTTTCAGGTGGCGGATCGCCGAAGTAGGGTCTCTGTTTCTGCGGGTGCACGCCTCGATCTCGGAAAGTTGTGGACCAATAGTGCACAAGACTTTGGCCAGGGCTCGATTTTGGCCAAAAAATTGCTTCTCGCTGCATGTTCGGCGCACTTTTGAGAGATGATGTCGGCAAAATGTGAACGAGACTGTAGCGAGAGCACATGAGAGCTCGATTTCACGAAAAAAAATCGCAACAAAAACGCCATGTTCGGAGTAGCGCCGGATTTGCGCGGTCGCTTCCGCACTGTTGACGGTGCGTGAATGTTGGTAAATGCGTCGCAGCGCTCCTGCTTTGCAGGTTTGCAACCGGCTGGCGCAAAACGCAGTGGCACGGCTGCGCGCAGGAAAGCATTACTTGATGATGATGATGGTGGTGGTGATGATGAGGATGATGATGACAAGACTGCCCCTGGACATTTGTCTGCAACTCGGAAGTGTGTGAACTAAACTTCCTTTGAGATCCTTTGAGCATGTATTTGGTTTTTAGCTAATGATGTGTAAACCCGCCAGTGTCTTATTTGTGGGGACCTGAAGCCGGAAAAAATACTATTGAGTGTTTCGAACCTACAAGTATTGGAAAATTTGCTCGTTGCCTTGAACAGTTTGCTGGCCACAGCAGCAGATTTGTGGAACTATATATATATATGTGTGTAAAAGCGGTTCTCCAAGAATTGGAGGACCCAGTTTTCACAGCACCTGGCAATGCTGAACTTTCAGCGCTAGTTCAGCAAGCTGCAGAGGTGTTCGAAGATTGCCTGTGTTTCCTCACTGGGTTTCACAAGATGACGGTGTAGGGCAGACGGATGCTTTGTTGCCGCGTTCTTTTGGAGAAAAGTGGCCAGAGAGTCTGTCAGATCTAAATAGCATGAGCTGGGAGCTCCCCTTGTAATTTTATGGAAAACAGAGTTTCTATATAATCTAACCAATCTTAGATAGGTCGCGAATCTCCATGGAAACGGCTCCCGGAATTCGATGTTGCAGCTGAAAGTTGGCCATGAATGTCAGCATGGAAAGCCCCCCTCGTTTTCTTGCGCAACAAACTCAACGTCCCGTCGTTCAGCCAAACATTTGGCTAATTTTTTGAAGATAAGTACCTGCGCCTCACTACTTTTCACTTTTGAGTCATGCAAATCTTCCACCACGAGGTGCCTGGGAAGATGTATGAGCCGGTGGGTGATGGCCAATGACCTGGACAAGTGCTTAGCCACGCGCCGGAGTGATACTTTGATGTTGCGCTGGGGCGAAGACAAGCTTACCTCGCAGAACCTCATTCGACTCTGCAGTGGGCACCAGGTGGTCCAAGGGTGTCTAGCTTGAATTTAGTAGCCAGCAGGGTGACCTTCCTCAATAAGTATTTTTTTATGTTCAAAGGGGCGGCTGCCGGCAACCAATCAGGCTCATGGTTGACAATGTGCTCGTACTCAACCGTGGCAACTTTGGTCCTCGTGGCCCACCGCTTGACTGTCCTGATGGCCAAGTAGCTCAGCCAATTTTGAAAGAGTTGTGCCATCCGCATTGCTTTCTCGCATGCCACTCAGCACTCATGCCTTGCCCGCCGGGTACGGGTGCTCCTGAAAAATATTTCGTTGACACTTGAAGAGCTGTGGGTCGCCCCTGATGAATCCCTTGGGCTCACAGATGAATCGCGGTTCACCATGCCAAATTTACTTGAAGTTGCAGAAGAAAAGTTTCTTTGTTTGCAGAAATGCGTCGGGGCTCTGCAATGTACAGAAGTCAGCTCTGCTGGCATTCGCTGACAAGCACACTGTGAGCAGTGCGGCGGGGAAAAGCCGCAGGCGGCGCAAAGTTCAATGGCTGGGAAGCCTGGCTGGGAGGTCTGGCTGGGAAGCCTGGCTGGAAAGCTTGGCTGGGAAGCCTGGTAGCATCGCTTGATTATCGGTTTGGCCGCATGGCTGCACCATACAAGCTAGCCACTTTCTCCCTCACGTGGCATTGTTACAAATTGTGGCTTGTTCAATATTCTTTAAACCTCACTCCAGCAAACCTGCTCGTTTGACCCCCATGTCCCGGAGATGGCCACCAGCTTTTCAGTCTAGGCTTCAAGCAATGGCAGCACCATGTCCCAATGTCGAATGCATGTTGAATGGCAACACCTTTCAACTTGAAAGTGCCGCGTGTGCTGGTGAAACTTCGGTCCTCTTGAATACATTGTAATATATCGAGCACTATTCCAAGCAAACTTGTGTTTCCTGAAGAACCAACAGTTGTCAACACTGCAAACCCGCAGGGTATACCAAGATACCTCTAAACATCGCCAAGCAACTGCATTTGACATCGCCATTACGGCATTCCAGCGGTTGGACACTCTGGCTGAAACAGGGCGCGTTGCGGGGGCAGCTGCCGCAGCCTAAAGCGATGTGAAAAGGGAACACCTCCAGACTGCTCAGCTGTGCGCTTCTCAGAACGTGCACTTTCAGCCTTTGGTCGCGGAGAGCACGGGGACCTGGTGCCCTGAAGCTAGCAAGGTCCTTCGCCAAATTGCACGGGCAGCCGCCCTTCGTTCTGGCGAGGACTGTGGTCTTGCTCAGGCCCATCTGTTTCAGGAAGCATGTGTTGCCATCCGGGGTATTGTGCCCGAGCAGCTCTCCGGCGCCGTGCCGAGCTGAATGCCGTATTTGTTTGAAGTCAATGATTCAATGGGTCAGTGAATCTATGGATCAATGACTCAGTGAATCAATGAACCAATGAGTGAGTGAACATGATTCATTGAGCGAATGATTCGATGAGCCGATGAATCAGTGAACTACGAATCCGTGAATCAATGAGTCCGTGAATGAATGAACCAATGATTCAATGAATCAATGAAATGGATGAGTGAGCCTGAGTGAGCTACCTCTTTGTTGGGCTACTTCTTCACTGACCGACATCTTCACGGAGGTACCTCTTCTCTTCTCGGCTAATTACTTCTTCTCTGGGCAGCCGCTTATTTGGGCGACTTGTGCTCTGAGCTGCCTCCCCAGCTGCCATCCATTTTGGGATAACCTCCATATGGTTAAATCCCTTTTGTTCGATGTCTCAATCCTAACTGTTTACCATTTCTGATGTTTACATGATCAAATCCCCATTGAATTCCCATAAGATGGTTCTTTATGAATAAGCGTAACTTCGTTAGCTTTGTCTATCCTATCCCCGCAATATTCAACACCCCTCATACACCATGGCTTCGAGGGGGATTTACACCTTTTTGGGACCATTTAGGGGGTGTTCAATACTAGGGGGATGGGCTTCTGTAGTTGTTTAAGACTATCTACACCCTCTAATGAACATATTTTTTTCTGGTCAAAGGCATCGGTTTGGCCCAGGATCAAATCATTCGCCTGGACTTCGCCTCGGATCGCTGCTGCTGTGCGAAGCTGCAGATTGCCCTCTGCGCGGAACACGGAGAGCGGCGCTACACGGATCTGCTGCTGCTACTGAGGTTGTGCTTTGGAAAAACTTGGGTTTGTTTAAGGTGCATGATTTAAGGTGAATTCATGTGGCTTGTTTCTTGTCCCAATGGGAAATCCACTACTTGGGGAATCTATATGACATGTTTTTTACTTTTGGGGAATCCTTATGCGATTCCAAGAAAATGAGGAAGATCCTTTATCTGGATGATAGCAGAAGTAAGGGGAATCATCCCCAAATGGCCGTTTGATAACAATTTTTCCAGGTGAGCGAATTATTATAATTCAGGTCAGATCCGCAAACATATGTGCCACGGCAGTCAAGTTACTTGGGTTAAAACCGGCAATGATAGGGGATGGGAATCATCAATCGTTTTTCCAAGGGATTTATATTATACCCATTCTGTTCCGTGTCCCACTGTGGGAAGGATGATTGTAAACCATTGACCATGTTTTGACCATGAGAGGACATATCAAGAGGTAAGTACCCTGTACATTTGTTCCATACGGATAGATTTTGGCATCTGGAGTGGACTGCACCTTCTGCCAATCAAACATGTCGCTATGAAAGATGGCCCGTTTGGCTCGATGATTTACCTATATATTGTAAAAAACAAAATCTGTAGTTATCTGATGTTACCTGATTATCTTGAATTCCGAGAAGGTAGTAAATCTCCGGTGATTTGTGACAGATATGCAGCCAACATCCGTATTTAACAACACAAATTCGGTCGGCGGAAAAGGTTGTATTAAACCCCCCCAAAATGATGACTTGAACTTAAAATTACAGATCACTTGTGTTTTTCTCAAGTGAGAGATCGGCCCCCCAATATCGTGCCACCAAATAAGCAAATATTGGCGACGACGGTGGAAAAACTATGGGGAGCGTAGAGACTCCATTTTGAGGCAAATCATTCACTCATGGGAACTTACCAGTGGGGCATAATGCAACCAAGAAGCTGGGATTTCAACAAAAATGGTGATACGACGAGCGAATGATGGGCAAACCACTGGTATCCAGCTAAGGGATGCTAAGGGTATGTTTGGTTGCCATACGTGGGGGAATCTAGGACTATGACTACTTCCCAGCCAATTTTTGTCGCCTCGATTTGCCAGGGTAGAGTCTGTGAGAATTGGGGAAAGGAGCATGTGCAGGGGGATGGGTGATTTGTGGTTTTTCTGTAACATTGCTGGGGATGAACTTCCATCTACATCAGCATTTTGTTGGAGAAAAACAAAGGCACCAATGGGTCGGGCATCTCTCCGAATATTCTCCGCACGCTTGGGCCGAGGTTTGGATGATTTTTTCTCCAACTGGTTGGTTGAATGTTGGTTGATTATTCGAGGGAACGCCCAAAATAAACCATGAGTAGGTAAATGGTACCAAACCTACCTATCTTTCTTAACCAGAAGGACAGTCTTGCCTCCAAAGTGGACGATTGGATGGTTCCTGAATGGTTATGAACCAGCTATGATATTCAAAATTAGGATCGACCACCTGTGTAAGAGTCCAACCGCGCACTTCCTGGCATAGTAGGCAGAAGAGGAAAGACATCCAGACATACCCAGACCTATCCCAGAATTGGTTAGCAGGAAAAGTAAGACCGCAAACCTCAACCAATTTAGGCGCCAAAACCCTGGTTTCTGAATGTTTCCGATTAAAATTCTCCCAGCGAAAGCCAATCAATTGATCATCCAACATTTGGTCCGTTGATCATATCCCCCAGCACTAGTTCGATGATTTTACCAGCTGTTATAAACTTACTTCCATTTGTAGAAAATGATCCCGTAATACCAATCCATATGAACCAAAAGATCCCAATAAATCCATCTAAATCACCATTTTTCATGGTTTTCACCAAAACAAATCCATTGAACTCACCTAGGCACGGCAAATGGCAGATCATCAGCAAGGTTTTCTCCTCTGTGCCGTTGACGGAGCTGTCCCACGAGGAACGCCAGGATGACTTGCCGTTCGCAGTTGGCGAGCCGGTGCGCGGGGTCTTGGAGTACTACCGGGGCGGTCACCTTTCACGACCGGATGCTTGGATAGGACCGGAAGATGGATGTGAAGTTACTGATGCATGAGTTTCTGAGGGGTGTTTGTTTTTAGGGGGATGGGACTCCATGATTCATGCCAGCCGGGATGCATGCTAAATCCTGGTTGAAAGAATTAAAAAGCGGTGTTCCTACAAAACAGTGATGGCTTGATGCTCAAATGATATCCCTATCATATCCCCCTGTTTGGACATGGGACAAACATTAGATTATTTTGGGCAGACAAACTCTTGAAAGCTCTCGATTTTCCATGTTCGAAATTTCTCATATCCTCCAGACAAAAGTGGAGCCGGGAGACAAAAGGCATGTGAGTGTCTTCATATTTCGGAACATATTATACGAAACAGATACATAATATGTCACAGTCATATTTATTATTTAATACTCATATGAATTCTGTATAAGTGATTAGAAGTGCAATTTGTATTGCCCCAAAACTCGAGACATGTTTCGCAGTGCAACATCCGACGAGGAAATCATCAAGGAGAACTTCCACAGCTCCGCGCGGCTGACCTTTTCCAACGACTCTGAAGAACTGGTCACGTAGCGGTTGACATGGGAGCAGTGGCCACCGCTAAACCTCTGTGGGTTAATTATCTTTATTGTCATTGATTATATCTGTTGGTTTATCGAAGGAAGTTTAGAAGTCAAACTTCCGACAATATGGACAGATGAAAAGCAGAGCAGGGCAGAGGCAGAGAGAAGAGAAAGACTAGAAGAGAGAAGAGTAGAAAGAGAAAGAGTCAGAAGAAAGAAGATGCAGATGCGCGAAAAGGTAGGAAAGTCGCGAACGCTGTGTTTTTCCAATGATTTGTGGCCCCGGATGGTCGAAGAGTAGGCTCGCTAAAGTGGCGGGTGCGGAGCCAGCTGGCCAGATGAGAGATGAAAAATTGCACGCCGTTGTGGCGCGCCCCCCAAGCTTGGTTTATGCATGACGATTTCAATTCCAAAGGGGTCAGTCTATGATTTTCCGCCAATATCTCCAATGTACCCTCCGGTAATCAAACCTGGCAATGAACAGTCCCTGTGGCCCAGCCATGGAGGTTTCATCTTTTGTGATTTCATCGAGTAAACACAGCCATGGAGGTTTCGTTCGCTGTGATTTCATCGAGTAGATGATTGATATTCCACCAGGTTGACAGACACCGGAGGGCCATCAACATAATTTCAAATGTTCACAATATTCCGTTAAACGACCATCACAGATTCCCATTATAGTCCCAAATATTTACCCAAAATATTATTGGTTATAAACAATTATGTTCAATTATGCTATACTAAATCCGGTCAGACCCTATAGCCATAGCTATGGTAAACCCGCCCGATCGTTCTGTGCATAGAAACCATAGCTATATCAATACCATAAACTATCCAACCCATACCATATTTTCAAGTTCTATGCCATGGGTTCTATCTATAGTATAGCTAAGAGGTACACATGTGCCATGGTCAAAATCTTCGGAAGTTTGTTGACGAACTGACATCGAATGAAGGTGTTGACATTACTCTCTACCTGGAACTTGAATTTCAATTTGTACAGGGTCTCTTGTGCATCAAAGGACCGTACGAAATGCTCAGACGGTTCATCGACGTGATGATCAAAACAGGAATGGAGAAGTGCCTGGCTTTCACTGGCTGGATGACAGCTTGTCATTTCACCTCGGTAGTTGACCCTGTTGTGGCTGAGATAGTCTTTTTCAGGAAACCCAGTACCCCTGCGGTATCTCTGGATCTACAGGCTTTCATCCACAGTGCGCTTGTGACCCTTGCGATGCCTCGCCTGAAGGCCGAAGCTCATGATGCCATCAAGGCAAAAGTGAAATTGCGGGGCGTCTCCATTTTTCAGGATCTATTGCCAAGGAATTTACCTATCCAAGACATTCTCGACATATGGGATCAAGTTGCCACCATCACAAACTTTGAAAAGGTCATGCGACTTGCGAGTCATACTGGGAGCTCTGCCAATCCTGATTTTGCCTTGCGCCATTACTCCAGGTGTGGTCCCAACGATGAAACGGTGGCCACACTTTCCTTCCTTGGTGCTGTGCATGGAGGTGGACCTGGAGGCAACAAGATCTCAAATCCATGACTTTCAGATTCAACAGAAGAATGCTCTTGCGTTTTTGTTTGATTGCTCATGGGGCAGACATCCAGGAATGTGTTCGTTTCATCGATGGACTGCTGCGTGGTGCTGGACCTGAAGCCATCTCTGCCATACTTGGTATGAAACACCACGCCAAAAAATGGGGTGGACTTGTGCAGTTGGGTGAATCACTGAACATTCCAATTCTTGATATTGTCACGAAGGTTGACAAAGCTCGTAAGAGAGCGCAGAACAAGTTCCAAGAGCAGGCAAAAATGTTGGAGCTCAATCTCCCGGTAGAGCTTTTGAAACTTCAAGATGGATTCCTCCAGAATGCTGATGAAACTAGTTGTGTACTTTGGCGCTTTTTGCGTTTACAAGGTTTATAACAAAGGTTACAACCATTTACAGTCACTTAGCGGAATCCTCGCAGCTAACCACTTAGCAGGACTTATAACCACTTAACTCAGCAAATCCTCGTGGCCAGGAAAATGCACACGAGGGACCCCAAAAAGGCCACGAGGCGTTGTACAAACCACGGTTTTAGGTAGGCAGGAAATTCAGGTGCTCAAGTACAAGTGTTGACCTGCGCGAAGGACTTGTACCACAAAAACCAAAACAGGTATTGCACAAATCCGGGGAATTCAGCTGCTGAAACACAAGCGTTTACCCGCAAAATTAACATGCACAACTAAGTAAAGAAAGAAGACACAAAACAAATCCGCCAACTCAGAACATGTCAGGTTTTGGCGCCGGCAGGATTCGATAGGAATAGGCAAGAATGAAAAGATGCGTACAACCGTCAAACAACCATGCAGCAGTAGCACCATGAATCACGCAACCTCATGCGAAATTATTGTTCGAAAGAAAAACTGCGGAACTATATTCAAAACGGTGCAACTACGGAAAAACTGGTCAAGATCCAATGCGTTTTTTTCCTGCGATACATGTTTTTTTCCTGCAACGCATGTTTCTAAAGGTTTTGGCCCCGATACGGCCCCGATACGGCCCCGATACGGCCCCGATACGGCCCCGATACGTCCCCGATACGGCCACCGAAGTGCATTTTTCCAAAAATTCAACCGCCAAAGGCTGGCATTTTTTGAAAAAATCGGAACTATAAAGAATTGATTGGAGCTATCCGTGGTGAAGAGTTTTGAATTGAATTGTCATGATTTGTTTTGCTTTTGCGAACTTTACGTGATGGAAAAATGGGTGGGTTTGTGTGAAAATGAAAAAGTGCGAAACCAAACATCCTGAAGATATTTTTTTTGACGCCATGCCTTCGGCAAAAAAGCAGCATGAAAACAACGGCGTTGGTTTTGATGTCGATCTTCAAATGTTTCAATCTGTGTGTGCTGCATGTCCTTCAAACAATCTAAAGCCCCTTGCTGTTCTTTTTTGCGGCTGTGTTTTTGGTGAATTTGCAAAGAGAAAGCATGCAAGAAAAGCACATGTGAATTCCTGCAGACACGCCTGCGCAATTCACAATGTGAACTCTTACAGGCTTGGCTACGCACCTGCTTCAAAAACAGAACACATCACATCCAAAGATACTTTTGCACAACCCACAAGAAAGCACGACCACTTAGGGGACTTAGCTAACTCCACTTATAAACACTTAGCCACGTGGTCTTTGGGCCAGTTACTAACTGGCCTAAGTCTGAACTAACTATTTACAATTGAGCTGTGACTTATAACTGAGAAGGCTCAAACTTAGCCACATTATAAACTCATTTGGGGTAGATATAACCCCACTTGGGCAACTTATAAACCAAGTTGTAAGTTGCGCAACTTCAAAAAGCACCAAAGTACAGTTGCAGAAGGTGGCTCCAAACTCATCTGGCGTTGTCCTTGCGCGGTTCAGTGATGCAAAGCCTTGGTTGGATAATGGTAGCTCTATCACGCAAGATGAATTGTCCCTGATTGTCATTGGCCGTTGCCATCATGATGTCCCTGAGGAATGTGACAAGATCAAGGTACCTGTCCTCTTGAATGAAGAACCTCTGGTAGTATCAGGATGCCTTCACCATCTGGGTAGCAAGAAGGCTGTCATTTCAGTGGATGAACACCCATTTCCCGTTCATGAAACGCAGGTGATTTCGGTGACAGCGTTCAAAGATGAAATCCATGAAGAGACCTGGAAGCAACTTGTGCGACATCCTGTCAAATGCATCCTGCAGATACTTGCGTCCGAGGCGGGGGAGATTGAACTTTTTGCTCCCCCTTGGGGCAGGTCCTATCAGAAGTTTGGAAAGAAATGTGATGCAGAGTTGTCGACAGCTTGTCATTTCACCTCGGTAGTTGACCCTGTTGTGGCTGAGATAGTCTTTTTCAGGAAACCCAGTACCCCTGCGGTATCTCTGGATCTACAGGCTTTCATCCACAGTGCGCTTGTGACCCTTGCGATGCCTCGCCTGAAGGCCGAAGCTCATGATGCCATCAAGGCAAAAGTGAAATTGCGGGGCGTCTCCATTTTTCAGGATCTATTGCCAAGGAATTTACCTATCCAAGACATTCTCGACATATGGGATCAAGTTGCCACCATCACAAACTTTGAAAAGGTCATGCGACTTGCGAGTCATACTGGGAGCTCTGCCAATCCTGATTTTGCCTTGCGCCATTACTCCAGGTGTGGTCCCAACGATGAAACGGTGGCCACACTTTCCTTCCTTGGTGCTGTGCATGGAGGTGGACCTGGAGGCAACAAGATCTCAAATCCATGACTTTCAGATTCAACAGAAGAATGCTCTTGCGTTTTTGTTTGATTGCTCATGGGGCAGACATCCAGGAATGTGTTCGTTTCATCGATGGACTGCTGCGTGGTGCTGGACCTGAAGCCATCTCTGCCATACTTGGTATGAAACACCACGCCAAAAAATGGGATGGACTTGTGCAGTTGGGTGAATCACTGAACATTCCAACTCCTGATATTGTCACGAAGGTTGACAAAGCTCGTAAGAGAGCGCAGAACAAGTTCCAAGAGCAGGCAAAAATGTTGGAGCTCAATCTCCCGGTAGAGCTTTTGAAACTTCAAGATGGATTCCTCCAGAATGCTGATGAAACTAGTTGTGTACAGTTGCAGAAGGTGGCTCCAAACTCATCTGGCGTTGTCCTTGCGCGGTTCAGTGATGCAAAGCCTTGGTTGGATAATGGTAGCTCTATCACGCAAGATGAATTGTCCCTGATTGTCATTGGCCGCTGCCATCATGATGTCCCTGAGGAATGTGAAAAGATCAAGGTACCTGTCCTCTTGAATGAAGAACCTCTGGTAGTATCAGGATGCCTTCACCATCTGGGTAGCAAGAAGGCTGTCATTTCAGTGGATGAACACCCATTTCCCGTTCATGAAACGCAGGTGATTTCGGTGACAGCGTTCAAAGATGAAATCCATGAAGAGACCTGGAAGCAACTTGTGCGACATCCTGTCAAATGCATCCTGCAGATACTTGCGTCCGAGGCGGGGGAGATTGAACTTTTTGCTCCCCCTTGGGGCAGGTCCTATCAGAAGTTTGGAAAGAAATGTGATGCAGAGTTGTCCTCATCTGTGCAGATTCACATCCGTGTCGCAAAAGCAGAACTTCGTAGGATTCTTATAAAGCGTCCGGCATGGGAGGAGTCTACTGCACACCCAAGACAGAAGATCGAAAGATTATGAGTGACTACATGATTGTCTGGCTAAACCAAACACCCGTTGAATTTGCAGTGTCGCTGTCCAAGGTTGATTCTCATTGTGGGGTCATTCGCGCTTCCAAGGGTGAAATCAAAAACAAAGGCATCAGATTTGAAAAAGGTGACTACCTTCAAGCATTTGCCATTTTGAAGCCTGATGAGAAGCTTCCGCAGATCGTGCTTGCCAATCACCTTTTCAAGATTGCACCGACTCCTTTGGGATCCACCCTTGAGCAAGTTCAGACATGGCTCTCTGCCCAGACATGGGATGCAAAACCTGTGAAACCTCTGAGTGGCAATTGCTGGTTATGCGTATCCGAAAGGAAATTCGACACTGCGTTTGCCCAGTGGAATGGTAGTCCGGTCCTCATCAAATGGATTGAGGACAAGAAAGATCATGCACCCATCATCCTTGCTGGGGATGTCCAAAGAAAAGCCCTTGCAAACGTCACTGAGTCTGTTCGAAGTGCAGGCAATGTTGCAGCATCAAATCCGGTTGAAGACCCATGGAGTGCTTGGATTTCCAGCAAGGGAGGGACTGGACTTGGGAGTAGTGGCATGCAGGGCCGTTCGACCCCAGTTGTACAGCCACCCAGAAAGCTTGAAAGCCCGATTGAAGACAGATTTGCCCGCCATGACTCAGCCGTGCAGGATTTGAAACAGCACACGGAACATGAACTTGGAATGCTCAAAGAATCCATTGCCAAAATCGAGAGAAGCATTGAGATGCAAAACGCCAACATCCAATCGAACCTGGAGTTGACCAATGCCGAGTTCAAGTCACTCCGGACAGAGACGTCTCAGCAGCTGCAAGCTCTGACTGGTGCTTTCACAGAATCCTTGAAGTCAACCATTGCGGCTCAGGAGACACAGTTGGCCACACAATTTGCAGAGTTGAAAGATATGATCAAGCGCAGAACTGGTTCAGCAAAAACTGGTACATCTCCTCCACAGAAGAAATCCAAAACTGGAGACGGTGATGAGAGCTTAGCCCATGCTCGCAATGCTGATGTTTGATCAACGATAGTGATTTTTCTCGAAATAATTCATGATGCGATTTGCTCCCCTGAAGTGAAGAGAGCCTTCATTCCCAGAAGGTATCCTAGTAGCCAGTTTAGTTCTTCTCATCTTCTGCAGCATTTTGCGCTTCCAAGCTTCTTCGGGCTTGATGGCGCGTTGTCTGTATCAGGTAGATGCCAGGATGATGCTCCATCTTTGTTCTAAGTCGTCCGATTTGTCTCATCCAATTTGTTTGCCATGTATTTTGCCACTCCAGTTGGACAAGCATCAAACCCTGGTCCTGATTCCAAAGGAATACGTCTTGCAGTGTACATCCCGACAGCTGTGCACAAAAAAGTTGATCTCTTGGTGAAGTTTGAGGCGCAGATTATTGCAGCATCCGAAACCAGTGCGACTAATGTTATCCAGAAACAGGTCACTTTTGAAATGAACAAACATGGTTATCAATCTTTTTGGAGCCCTCCGGTGGCACCCAAATGTAGTACTGTTGACAACAGACCTTCTTTCAGAGGGGAAGCGGTTGGATCAGCTGCCTTTTCTTCTCTACAGAGTCGACGGATGAGGTGAAGTTCCAATAGCATTTCGTGAATCCCAGAGATTTTCGGCCTGTATTGTCAGATTTGCAATGACAGAGGTGCTCATTGTTTCTCTTTATGGATTTGCCAATAGGTATAGAGAGGGTAAACGCCCTAATGACCTGTTGCTTGCAAGTGTCATACCAGTCATCACAGAAGTTGGACTTCCGTTTATCATGTATGGAGACTTTAACGAACCTGTCCATAAACTGGCATCGTTTCAATTTTTCAAAGATCTCGGTGCAGTTGAAGCTTTCCAATGGTATCAATCGAAGTTTGGGGTATTACTCCCAGCTACATGTGGGGGGTCCACCCGCAATGACTCGGCCATTTTCCACCCTGACATTGCTGGATGGATTGAAGACATGCAAGTTCTTCCTGAACATCAAATTGACATGCATTCCGTTGTTCATTCAGCTCAGTTTGGAGAAGATGAATATTGTCAAACACATGTGGAAACTACCGAAGACTTGGGCACCTTTTGCACCATCAAAAGAGGCCATTGCTGAAGTTTATGAACATGTAGATTTCCAAAACTTGTTCAACAAAGAAGTGGACTTTTATGCACAGGAACTTGAACAAGCACTCCAGGTTTGGTCAAAACATGTCGAAACTGCAGTCAACAAAGCCATTGCTTTGGAGCACAAATGTGACCCAATCACGCAGCCTATATCCTCCTTGCATTCCTCTTATCGTGGTAGATGCAATTTTCAAAAAAATAAAAACTCAACAGAAGCACGCCATCAAGTCTGATCGCCATGGGGGTTATATGCCACCGACTGAGATTTTGTCCCTACGGATTGAAAGTCAGACAGGTTAGGCGATTGAAGACCCTCTGCAGACGATATAAATCGTTGAGCCTTGATGAGGCTGGTTTTCCTGGGGATTCTCCTCAGTTGAAAGATGCCTATGCTGAATGGCGCAGTATCCTAGCCGCAAAGGGTTATGGAAGTTCTTGGAAAAACTGGATCTTATCCTATGATGTGATACCTGCGGTAAGTTTGTGGCTTCCTGCCTATGACACTCTGGAGATCATGACTGAATTGACCAAACATGACTGTGACCATGCATGCAGAGACGAATCTAGCAAAAGAGCACTGACCTTCAAAGCCAAGATTCATATTGACATTCACGATGGCTATAGTAAGATGAGTTATAGGCTCATCAGATCCAAGGATTCACAGCCACGCTCAGAAGTTCCTGTTGAAAAAACTACCCAAGCCAAGCTACTCCGTGCCAGAATTGGCCATACGGTCCTGCTGATTTCGGATGACATTTCTATCCCTTCTCATGCAAAAATGTTTCTTGGTGAAGCGGAACTTAAGTTTGTCAGACAAGATGGCCGTAAGGTTTTTTCCGGCATGCGAATGGCATCCTCCCATAGTGTGGCACTCTGAAGATTTCTTATGTGGCCACCAATGCCTGTGAGATTGGTGAGGAGTTTTCAAATTTCTGGACCAAGATATGGAAGCGGGAAGACAGACAGGAACAATTTTCCGACATGACATGGCGTGATTTTTCCAATATTATGGATGAAACACCGTTGCCAATGATCCCACAGATCACTTATCCGTTCGGATGTGCCAATTCGTGGATCAAGATCATCAACAGTTTGCCTGCTGGTAAAGCCGTTGGACCGTGTGGATGGTCCAATGATGAGTTGAAGGCCTTGCCTTACTGCTGCATTGAAGACCTCAGTTGGATTTTTCAAAAGGTTGCATCTGTTGGTTTTGACATTGGATTTATAATGGCAAAGACAGTGCTTTTGGCCAAAGTTCCTGTGCCACTTTCCATGAATCATGCGAGACCGATCACCATACTGAGTTGCCTGTACAGGTTATTTGGACGCTTTGACTTTCGGCATACTGCCAGTGTGTGGAAACAGTACCTACCTTTTCCAATATCAGGTGGGTTACCTGGACGTGGTGTCAAAGAATTAGCATTCTCCCAGAAGAGAGAAATTGAAGATGTGACTGACTCTAATCGCCAAATGGGTGGACACTCACTTGATCTCATCAAGGCATACAACACGTTTGGACGTTATGCAGTGGCAAGAATCATGTGCAGACTTGGTATGCCAGCTCCTCTTCTTGAGGCTTGGATTGCTAGCCTTGATCGCATGGTGAGATACCCACACATCAATGGACACGTCACAATGGGGATTGGTTCGACCACTGGTGTACCTGGGGGCTGTTCGATCAGTGTCTTGTCGATGCTTGCCACTTCGTCTTTATATTATTATAGGCTGGTCGAACCATCTGTGAAGCCTTTTGCCTATGCTGATAACTGGAGTTGGATGTCATCCCATCAACGCTCAATTTTTTTGGCCTATCAGAAAATGTTGCAACTGGTTGAAGTAATGCGTTTGAAGGTGGATTTCAAGAAGAGCTGGCATTGGGGTACTTCGAAATCTTTTCGTGAATTTTATGCTGGTAAGCAGAAAGACCTTCCAGGACATATTGAAGATGTTGCAGTACGCTCATGTGTCAAAGATTTGGGAGAGCTTGTGCACTACAATCGAAGCGTTTCACTTGGACATATCAAAGAAAAGATCGAGGAAGGTGTCCACAGGATCCAACGTATTGAGTGGTTGCCATGTGATCTACATAAAAAGGCACTGTTTATCCAGACGCCTGTCTGGCCATTGGCACTCTACAGTTGTGACACAACCTACATTGGTCAGAAACACTTTGACAAGTTGAGAAGAGCCACGGTAAATGCACTTGTAGGTCATTGGCATAATGCATCACCATCACCCATGTTGGCCTGCAACTTCCTCTCGAAGTTTCTCATGGATCCTTTTTTGTATACCCTTTGTCAGTGCATTCGCATTGTGAGACGCCTTGCAACTGTACAGCATGATTTGGCCGTAAAAACAGTTCAGACAACTGCAGCTTTTGATGGCAACAGACCCTTTGGACCTGCAACCTCCTTTCGACACTATCTCAACCAAGTTGGCTGGGAATTGGATGCAAATGGAGTTGTAACTGGACCTGATCATTTACAATTTTGACGTTTTGAATGACCCGATCAAGAGAATCATCAACATTTGCCGTGAAATGTGGAATCATCACATCGTTGCGTCCATGGATCGGAAGGGTGTTGGTGATTTCTTGCTCGACTCCAGGCTTGCATTGAGGGTTTTTGCAAAATGTTCAGAAGAGACCCAGCAGCTGATCAAACTCAATGTTGTCGGCGGTTTTCAAACCCAAAGTATGAAGGCCATGTGGGACAAAGAAACTAGTGAGAAGTGTCCTTTTTGTGGTGAATGTGACACACGTGAACACCGACTACTGCAGTGCACCATTGGTGCTGAAATCCGTGCTCAGTTCCCTGATGTTGTTGACGTCTTACAAAATTTGAGAGTAGAATGGATTTACATACATGCCTTTGCCTCGGCAACATGAGATGTCCATTCTCATACGTGCGTACACCAAAGTGATCAAGCCTCCTGTCATACCTTCACCAGTTCAGGTGGATGACGGTACCTTGATTTTCTACACAGATGGGGGTGCCTTGAACCCAACTTATGCTAGTGCCCGACTTGCGTCATGGGCTGTGGTACAAGATGTTGCTGGTTGTGATGAACATCGAAAAGATGCGGCCAGATTTTTGTATGGGCCATCGCCGAAATTTCCGTGTTTCAAAGTTCTTGCATGAGTTGCTTGCCGTCCTTACTGCTGCCAAAAATGCCTCTAGGTATGATCCACCCAGGTCTGCATTTTTTGTCACGGATGCTTCTTACGTGTGTAACATTGTCAGACTCATCTGCAGTGGCCTATGGCGAGTGATCCTCCACAAACTCCCAAACTGTGACCTTGTTGCTGAACTTGCTGAAATTTGGAATCAGGAACTCTTTCATGTGAAAAAGTCAAAAGCCATCGCAGCTTTGAGTCGGCAGTTGACTTCAATGACCTCTGGATGATTGCTGGTAATTACTGTGCTGACCTGGCTGCAACATCAGCCTTTAAGATCGTGCCAAGTGACATTAGATCTGCCGCTGACAGTATCGCAAAACATGTCAAAGAAGAATAATGCAGACTGATGCGCATGTTTGAGTACCTTGCCTTATTCAATAAACACAGATGTGATGCCATCAACTCGAACCCTGACAAGAATAACATCATGACGACGTCCTTACAGGTACCGAGATGTCCACCTCGACCTTCGGGTTGTTTGTTTCCGTCGGATTTGATGGGAACTGACGCTGCTGAATTTATGCGGAATTTTCATCCTGACACTTACAAACCACTGACACTTACAAACCACTGCACTTTGCAGCTTGTGATGATCAGACCTTTTCATTTTGTCTTCAAGGTGCCAACATTGCCAAGGCCGTTAGACTTTGGCTTGAAGTATTGACCTGGCCTCCTAATGTGGAGGAAGCTCATTCCTCAGACTGGGGAATTTCGTGGTTCGAACTTGCTATCAGCTTTTATTTGTACACTGGCTATCGATTCCCTTTGAAGGTGAGTGGTGCCGGCACAATAGATCTCAATACATTGACTATGACTCGAATGAAGCCATCATTCTTCCGGGTCATCAAAGATCGGCAGTACTTCAGAGTATTTGCGTTCGTAATATGATCCAGAATCTTACGACAGTGTTGGACCAAGTGGTATTTCCTTCCGTTGCAATTTTCAAATACAGAGCGTTGACACGACTGGGACATAAAGGGTACATTGCTGGCATTCCTCGCCGGCCTGGATTACCCAACGCACGGCAGGTCACTGAATTTGTAGTACAGTATCTTGCAAAGTCACAAGGTGTGGCACTTTGTGAACCCATTTTTCAGAAGGATCTACAACCTGAACTTCGACTTGAACAGCTGGATGAACCTCCGACTTCGGAGCGATACAGTAGGTATGCTGCATACATGAAAACAGTCCGGAAAAAGCGAAACGTTGACAACTGGCAGGACGATAATTAGGTGCACGATTGCATGAATTAAGATGTTGATTCGTCTATATACCCGCCACCTGAGCTTGGGGTAGTAGACTATGTATCCGTGTGACTCATGTGCCTCGCGTCAAAACTGGAATTGTAAATCTATATTGGGGGATGGTCATCAATGCATATCAATCCACTAGTAGGGATGTATTCCGTATTCCATTAGTAAATCCCTATTAATGGATTATGGAATTATGGATTATACCCCATTAGTAAATCCCTCTTCATCCTCATTAGTCCATTAATACATGTATGTATATATATATATATATATATGTGATTATATGTGTGTGTTTTGCAAGAACAAGTCGGGATCCACCCACGACAGGCCCCAGCGGAAGCGACGCCGCTCGCCATGGATTGCCCCGGATTCATCCATGGGGATGTCGATGTTCCATTGGTTGGCGTGGACAACATCAACATACATCAACCATTGTTGAGTATTGCCAATTAATAGGGATTATTAGGAATTAATATGGATGATTCCACAGTCATAGGAGATGGGGTGTGATTTTCAACCATTGAGTAAATTACAACGACCTCACTGTTCTCCCGAACCCTGGAATCATGGTTTTTAAAGGGAAATCATGCCCATTCATGGCCCAACAATTCAGATGAGCGAAATATTATAATTTGCCCAGATTGTCGAGTGTCACTAAGAAAATTCCCAGTCATAGAAAATGGGGGTGTGATTTTCAATTGGGATGTACAATATGTACAATGTGTACAACTTTATACACTGGAATGTTCACTAGTGCAATGTGGTGGTTGTAGTTTGAAAGCGGTTTCTGTTTGTTCACAACCACACTAAATCTTGGATTTCTGGAGAGATCTAGAGTGAATGGGTGTTTTTTTAACCAAAGAACTCTGGGCCACTTTGCATAGGCAGATGGCTGCTCAAACATTGTGGTACCTATGGCCCCGTCATTTTTGGTCCTACACCATCCATTTTGGGGGATCAATACTAGCCATACTAGCCGCTGTTTCTGCGACCCAAGATGGAATCTTCGTAAAGAAATGCCCATTGGTTATAGGCAAATCATCCAAATTTCTGAGGGACTTTCCATCAAGTTATGTTTAATTACCAGTGGTTAAACCATACATTTTAAGGATCAAAAATGAGCTGTTATAGACATGCCACTACTGTAAATATGTTGTTTTTATGTATATTACATGAGATTAGGTTCACCTATCGGTCATATATATATATATACCTACTCTAGTTTGTGGAAAGTGCACAGTTCCAACATGTTCAAGGCATTTAGCAAGATTGATTTTTTACAATGATTATTATATAATATGATATTCGCACTCATTTGTCTACTACTGTAATCATAATACCCGTTGCTTCCAGGACTACTTGCAGCACTTTTTTCCACAGTGATTCCCCTCACTAGACGCACTGCACCAATAATTACATAGATATACCTGTATATATATATGTATACAGAGTATGTACTTTCACATATTTAAGATTCTATACTTCAATTGATATCCCAACATATATTATCATTGTTGTTGTTATCGTTGTTAATTTTATACTATTATTACTACTATTATGTGTGTTTTTTCATTATTCTATTTAGTATTACTATTTTTGTTCTTGTTATATATATATAATAAAAGCACATGTATCACTTCTGGTTCAGCTCCACGGCTCCAGGCAGTGGCACGCAGCGAAGGTGAGCACCCGTTGATCCCGGCGGCGTGGTGAATTGATTTGGGGGTAAACATCCTAAAGGTAAAAGGCAGAACTTTTCAGGTTGGTGTATTCTAGAGTCAAGATATCAATATTTATTGTATATACATGAGAAATTATAATATATATATATATATACACATATATAATAGGGGCAGATGACTTAGGACTTAGGCCACCCTAGTGACATAGGATTTTGTGCACCAAGTCCTAAGTCACTGGTGTTCTTACCGGGTGCTTTGTGTGCACCAAGTCCTAAGTCACTGGGGTTGTGATTGGACTCAAGCACTGTTTCGGGTTAAACAAAAATCTTCTCTTAATGTCCTATATATGTCATCAGAAAACAAAATGGACTTGGTGCACAAAATCGTATGTCACCAGAGAGGCATTAAGGCATCAGAACATACATACTTACATACATTACAGTACATTACATTACAGTACAGTACATTACATCACACTACAGTACCTTACATTACATTACAGTAAAGTACAGTACATTACATTACACTACAGTACACTACATTGCACTACAGTACATTACAGCTCATTACATTACATACATGCACAGGACTTGGTGCACAAAATCGTATGTCACCAGAGGGGCACAAGTCCTAAGTCATCAGAACCTATTTACTTACATTACATTACCAGTACATTACAGTACATTGCATTACATACATGCAAAGGACTTGGTGCACAAAATCGTATGTCACCAGAGGGGCACAAGTCCTAAGTCATCAGAACCTACATACTTACCGTACATTACAGCACAGTACAGTACATTACAACACAATACATAATACGTTAAAATCTTTTTTATATAAGCAGAAAGAAAAATATAAGAACATATTTCAGCAAATATTTCAAAAATGAAAAAAACATGAAAAACTATATTTTTTTCATTTGTTTAATTGCTTTCAAATAATCTATGTATATAAATCGAATGAAAACATGAAATCACTGATTTTCTTCCCCACCTGCCAGGTGAGGGTTGTTAGATTTTATCAGAATTGTTCTTCTCCTCCTCCTCTTCCTCCTCCTCCTCCCTCTCCTCCTCGTCCTCCTCCTCGTCCTCCAGCATCTCCTCCACCACCTCTGCATCCACTCCCATGTTCACTTCCGCCTTGCCAACTCTTCGCCAACTTCCGCGTGCAGTGGGCACTGCTGGACCTCAACTGCCGGCGTGCAATCGGAGTGGGCACCGCTGGACCTCAATTTGGGACTTTCTGAGCTCAGTGAGCACCTCTGGACCTCAACCTGGGACCTTCCCAGCTCAGTGAGCACCGCTGGACCTCAACCTGGGACCTTCCGAGCTCAGTGAGCACCGCTGGACCTCAACCTGGGACCTTCCGAGCTCAGTGAGCACCGCTGGACCTCAACGGCCAGATAGACTGCCAGAAGAGAGCGCCAGATAGAACGGCAGATAGCATGTCAGATAGAATGCCAGAAGATATGCCAGATAGAGCGCCAGATAGAATGTCAGATAGAATGCCAGAAGATATGCCAGATAAAATGCCAGAAGATATGCCAGATAGAATGCCAAAAGATACTGTATGCCAGATAGAATGCCAGAAGATATGCCAGATAGAATGTCAGATAGAATGTCAGATAGAATGCCAGCAGGTATGCCACATAAAGTGCCAGAAGGTATGCCAGATAAAGTGCCAGAATGTTTGCCAGATAGAATGCCAGAAGATTTGCCAGATAGAATGCCAGATAGGATGTCAGAAGAGATGCCAGAAGATATGCCAGATAGAATGCCAGATCGAATGCCAGAAGATATGTCAGATAGAATGCCAGAAGATTTGCCAGTAACAAAACGTATAAATGTCATGGTGGGGATGACTCGAAGTAAAGTATATAATTTTGAAATGTTTTTGTTTTTTTGAAGATGGGCACAAGTCCTAAGTCATCAGAACAGAGCTACTTACATTGACAGGCCCTCCGGGTCCGTATGGGTTGACAGGTCCCGGAGGGGGAACACAACGATATACGATTACGGGGAACAGAACGGGGGAGCACAACGAGAAAACAAAAGGGGAAACAACAGAGAAAAATGAAAAGTGAAAAAATAAAC
>CAMXCT020005724.1:121206-153706 GCA_947184155.2 Cladocopium goreaui | reverse complement strand
TTAGATCATTTTAGTATTGAAACCCATGGTGATTTGGGGATCGCCCGTGACTTGAGAAACCCCTAAATCTGGATTCCAAACAATCCACGGAATTCATGGTTTTCTGAATCAAGTTGCCATTTGTTTTCTGCATCCCTCACTTGGATAAAACTTATAGGTGTCATTTTTGGCAGTGGATGACATCTTCCCCCAGATTTGGGTGATGTTTGGCTATACGTTGATAAATAGTGCCAAACATGATACGGGTCTTCAATTTTTCAGCGTTGCCTTTCAGATTGAGTTTCCGTTTTGCAATGGACCTTAAGGATATCCTCCGGTGCTGTACACAGACTTCCTGTCCATGTTCCGTCTTCGTGGAAACCGTTGGTGGATCGTCGCCAAAAGCAGCGACGGCGAGCAGTTCAAAGCCTGACAGCCAAGACTTCTTGCGCGACAAGCGTGCCAGAAGTCTGAATGGTCAAAAAAGTGTTCCCAGAGGGCAAATCTATATCTATATATATATAATCATGGATGTGATATTCATTTGGAATTCAGCCAACTCATAGATTGTGATGATCTAAGTAGAATCTTATACAAAGTGTATAGTATATTTATATATATATATATGATAATATATGTTTATTCTATTTACAAATGTATACACAGATGACTTACATCTTGATGTGTCGTGAACAATCGTTTGGTTTGTGTTGTTTATTGTCCGTCCCCGAGTGACATTCGCATATTCTTCACGGGGTACACACCACCATCCCGGTATGTTGTGTTTTCTCGCTTTTGGCTGGAGATTACCCACATGTACAACATAACCAAAGATATCATATTCGTACAACATATATATATATATATATACACGTATATACATTACATATTTATATATATATATATTATGTACCATCAATCCATGTACTGTTAATTATATCTGATTGCATATCCACTGTTTGTTAAATCCCATGAAATCCCCATTCAAATCCCCACTGAAACGCCCCTCATGCAGGATCTCCCAAGTTGAATCTAGCGGCAGCCTTTCAAAGCTCCAAAGGCTCCTGGAGTTGCTGTGCTGGACCTAAAAGAATGGGCATTGACCCACCAAGCCGCCGGTTGTGGCCATTTAACCAGCAGCAATGGAGCTTTAACCAGCAAGAAATGGTGATTTACCCATCAAAAATGCTGATTTAACAATCCAAAAATGGGATTCATTGTGGACTAAGCCATCAAACATTGGAATGTTCCCATCGAACAGAGAGGTGAACCATCAAGCAACATTGAAAGATGCTTAGGAGGTGGGCCTCTGATAGCTGAGTTATAACTCCAGGGTTTATGGTTGACATATTTATAGTTACTGCGGGTTTACAAACGATCTGTGCTATCTAGTTGACCCCGCCTTTGTCGAATTCTTAGCTTCCCACTTGGGGGGTGCAGTTGAGGTTATTATGGGATAACCATGGTTGTAAATTGTATACACCAATAAGTTGGGATATAACCCTTGAAACTATGGTGAAATAAATCCACTTACCCTCTGGTAAACAGAGCCAGAGCTATTGAAAAACACTCTTTTTGGTAGGTAATACAACAATGAGCATGTTTCGTAGCAGACTGTTAGATTACCAGAGGGCAATTCACTGCGTCGCACTTCCCTGCGCAGGTCATGCCGTAGGTTGTGACTGCTGCGATCCCTTATTTCCGCCCGCGGAGATGGCCTATGGCGAGGATCCGGACGAGAACTGACCAGAAAAATGGAGATTTCTTGGGATTTATTGGTATTATTGTATGTTGATGTGAATTCAGTTAGGGTTTTACATGGATTCAAACATGACTGAATTAGAATTTATCCAGATTTAATGGATTTAATGCGCATTGAATAGGCATCTATGGACATGATGAAGAAACGCATGTGGCAAACCCAAGAGCAAACCATCTCAAAAAAGTGTTCTGAAATTGGACATAACCTTATCAATGGGATGATGTAGAATAACACAAAGTAACACCCAGAGCCAACTGGTTGATTACTGGGCAGATGGTTTATAATTCGATTTGCCACTTGCTGGAGCTCAACATGTAGGCCATGCAGATAGCCGCTAGCCCCTGCGAGGAAACTGTGGAAACTCCCACTGAATGGCTTAGCGGAGGCACGGCCTCCCACGGCAAATGGGGAATACCCTAAGTTCGGACCATTTCTAGTGGGAAGATTGTGACAAACTTTGGATGATGAAATGGACATAGCCAAAGTTCCATCAATATCCGGACTAACCCATTTCCGTCATTCTTGCTTCATTTCGCGGCATCATTTTGATCATCAAGAAGGCATTTAACATTGCTACATGGTGTTGATTTTGTCCCCATGAGAAACTGGGTGCAATTGGTACTTCTGTTTAACTCTCATGGGAAAATCAAATTCAACGTCCCCCGGGGTCCCACAGAGTTTGTCGTCGGCTTTGTACCCTGTACCTGTACTTAACCCATATGTTGTACCCGAAATCGACAAAATTCTGTACAAAAATCGTCATCCATAGTTTGCCAATTTGCTTGTGGAAGTCTAATTTTTGGTTTATTTAAAAAATGCGGTGTGACCCTGCTTGTCGTAATTCATGCTGGTAGAGACATGTTCTTCTTCAAACAGCTTCACCGAAGCGAAAACCACCATGCACTGGGCTTCGCACTTGAGATCAAGCCAGACTCGACGTCACGGAGCCAGACCCTCTTTCCATCTACCAACCATTTTGGTGGCTATGCCTCTGTTTGTTGGTTGCATTTATAGCTCGTGGCAATATTCCCCACATATAATCCCACATATAGTTATTCACTGTAGTATGGATATTCCTGGATGACAGTTTTTGACAGCAAGGAGAAATGAGATTGTTCTTGGTTGAATAGCTCCCATCCACGATGTCCAAGCTTCAACCATCGTCCCTGCAGCCCGTTTGCCAAACGGTTCAATCCATTTTGTTTAATGGTTGAGATCCAAATGTTGGATTGTTTATCAAATCCACATTCCTTTGCTGGCTAATATCCCCATTTCTGGTTGGTTACATCCAAAAACAAGAAAAACAACCCAAACATGTAGTTGTTATGCTAGGTTATGTTATGATTGGGTATACCATTTTACGTCCCATTCATTCTTGGTCAGTAAGACCATAATTTCCTGTAGAGTTAAATCCAGTGATTTGTTTTCATTCACTCTCCTCAAACTACTTCTAACATGAATCTTGGTTCATCAGATGATTCTTGGTTCATCCTTTACTTAACATAGCTCTGGAAAATATCCATTTGGTTGGTGATCTGGAACATTTTTGATTTTCCCCAATACTTGGGATGATGATCCTGACGAACTCATATTTTTCAGGGTGGCTCAACCACCAATTAGCCATGTTTAATAGGTAACTCATCGAACTCCATGGGCCATCTATACCATAGCCACCGCTCGAGGCGAAGACGTGCCGCCGCCGGTGCGGTTGCCACTGCTCAGCGCCATGAGAAAAACGGCACGAAGCAGCGCCGCTTCGCCGGTCCATGCGCCACTTGCCGTCATGGAAAAGGGAGCCGCACCCGAAAGCATAGCTAAGTTGACCAATTAGTCGCAAAAAAGTAGTGTACTAGTGTTTATAGATAGTTTATGGGAGAATATGTTTATATATAGAATATAGAGTCTATAGTTCATGGTTTTATTACAGTAAACTAACTGATAAGTCGAAGGTATCATGCTACCCAGTCCTTATAGTTAGGGATGATCATCCATTTTTTTTTGGGGGGATTTAGAAATAGCCATGATGCTTGGATTCCAATGGCATGTGATAGGTAAGTTGGTCTATGTAAGCCTAAGCTAATTGGGTTTCGTGGATACATATAACCTCAACCTATATAACTATGGGATACTGAAAGGGCCCCACCTTCAATTTACCAGACAGCAGACGGTACCCCAAGATCCGTTCATCAAATGTTGGGTCAAATTCCATGGGTCACCATGAGGTCTCCAAAGCCGCGAGCGCCCGACCGACTGCCACCCATTTGAGGCAGACCCAGACAGCAGAGGAACTGGCTCCATTCCATTTCTATCTAGTGGTTAAGAGGGAGCGGTTCGGATTTTTGAAAAACCATGAAAAACCAATGATAGATTTGTTCAAGTAATATTTTCTTTTTGCCAAGGGGCGTGGGTTGCAGCCTCAGGTTTGCACCGCCGCCGAATGAGTGATGATTCCCCGTTGTCTCACCATGAAACTCTCACTTTCCGCGACTGGAAAACCCAGCCATGCGGTTGCAAGACATCAGAACATCAGACTCAGTCGATTACGGAACGATGTCAGCAGTCACTATCCAATTTAATGTAATTGTAATCATATATGCACACATGCGATGTCATGCAAAAGCAACATTTGTATACATTTGTACGGAAATGTGCATGTGTTTTACTTGTATGCAATGTACAAATAATATCAAATAAGTCACGTCTATTCTGTCACATTGTAGATACTCTAGTTAATACCTTTCTGATCCATTCTGAATGGGCAGCCTGACTAGAACAAGAACTTGTAGGATTTGGAAATCGGCTGAGATTTGCGAACCAGTTTTTTGCTGCGAAAAAAACAATGAAATCTTCAACTTGGCAATATGGGTGGAATGCCACAGAGGTGGTCAAAAACTGTACGTAGCATCAAAGTGGCCAAGTCAGCCAAGTCCGAAGTCAGCAAGGGCTCCAGACCAAGATTTTGCCCCAGTTTTCGGGAAAACACTATGGCCACTGCTACAGTTTTTTTTGAAACATCGGAAGCTTATGAAGTGACTCGACTTCAGGCTGTGTGAGTCACCGGCTTTGCATCTGGTTAGCGGTTTGGGGTGTCCCAAGGAGAAAGTCAAGGGATGACGTCAGCAGTGGATGATTTGTAGATGTTCCCTTCAAACCGGCTGGCTGATAAATGACGGAGCATCCCCCATTGAAGAATCCATAGGCGTCTAGCTTTGGACAGCCACCAGCCAGATTTATACTACTTATTACTTGGTATGTGAGCAATTGACATCCATCGGTAGGAAATCTACAGAGAGTTTAAGAGAATCCAATGATGCAAAAAATATGTTCCGCGGCCAACAGAGATCAGCAAAGCAGAGATTGTTCGCAAATGTTAGCAACTCATATCTCATCATGGTATACGTCATTCTTACACCACAACTGCTACTGACTGATCCCGGCTCTATTTTGGATTTAGCTGGCATCCTTGAGCTGAGTCCATTTATCCAACAGGTCTCCAAAAACTACTTGTACCAGCAGCGACTGACAGTTGCCTATGATTTCACATTGATTTACGAGGTATTTGTTCGCAGAAAACAACATTTTTCGTTTTTGTTTTTAGCATCGAAATCGGGGTTTGGTTTTCCCGTGCCCACAACACCATGGCGCGGAGCATGGTGAGTGGGCGACCCCATTGGACGGATTTGGACGGGGAGATTTAAGTCGACCTCACTGACTTCACGGTGGTTAGTAGAGGGATCAGCCCCTGCCGGGCTGAGATGATTGTGGTGTGTGAATTCTAGGATTAAGATGGATCAAGTATTCATGTTCAGTCCTTTTTCTTTCCTTTTCTGATCAGTACTCATAGCGTCGTCACTTTCATCCCCGCTGACCTGTAGTCCTTGATGTCAACACCCGAAATCGAACAAACCCAAACAAATCACCCAAATAATGAGACAGATATCATGATATATCCCAAAAAGTCCCATAAGACATCATAAGACATCCAAAAAATCGAAGAACATTCATGAAAGCAGATAATATACAGTATCTGAAGTCAAAATGGTCTATTTGTTCGAACTCTCGCCCTACAAAATCAAAGCTTTTTGACCATCAGACCCAAGGATGCCCGGCACTCGGCCCTGTCGGCTGCTCAGGTAGCAGCCGCGATGCTGTGGTCTGTTCCGACGCGCCGTGGCCGGGTAGTTTGGAGACCTTCGACCGGCCGCGCAACTATGACGGCCTGGGGCAATTGGGACGTTGATGATCCAAAAATCCGACCGATATGGAGGTGTCATTGATGTTTCCTAAAAATAGAGGTACCCCTAAATCATCCACTAACACTAACTAGACCATTTTAGCATTGAAACCCATGGTTTTGGAGACCCGCCATTTTAAGAGAATCCCATAAATCATGCATAATGTATGATGTACATTTATATTAGTATATTACAGTAATCCCCAAAGAGATAGAAACACGATTTACCACTATCTTAGTGGCGAGTTTTTGATTTAGATTTGCTGGATTACGCATTCCAACAATGGATTTGCTTTGGTTGGATTATATACATAAAATTGCAACAACGAAACAACATATTGGAGCACAAGAATCTTCATGGTGGAATTGGTCGAATGACGGAACTTTAAAGTATAGAATAACACTGATATGGGACTATAGGAGGGATGATCATCAATCATGGTGGATACCATTGTGGTGGATTGATGATCACTACTCGTACAGTATATCCAACATAGTGAAGTATAATTAATGTGATATTGATACTCAAACTTGTGTGGAGGGTACCGACACTGATGGGCCGGGGCCGGATATTTTTGTTTGTGGGCTTATGACTAATTACTCATACTCGTATCTGGCGGTGAGTATTGCAGCGAAGGTAACTTACAAACGGCTGGCCATTGTCAACAGAAAACAAGCATCCGATTGTTGGGATTGTTGGGGTCCACTATTTCTGGAGACAAACCTCAACAAAGAGTGGATGGCACAATGCTAACGGTTTCGGCCGAAACTCCACCTCCACATTTGGCGAAACTTCACTGCTTGTCTTCAGCCATTGCTTGTCGGTGATTTTTTCGTCTCATCACTTCCCCATATATGTTGGGTCGATATCCCACACATATACATATATATATTCTGCATGGTTCCACCGAACAAAAGTTGGTAAACCAACATGGCAAGGGTATATCCAAGATGTCCAGCTTGGTCTCGAAATTACCCATTGATGCCCATCAGTCGCCCCTGCAGGCTTGAACAAGGTGCTCCCCTCAGGACTTTGATCGAATGTGATGGCGGTCAAGTCATGGGTACCCCAATGTTTGATGGTTAATACCAAACATATACTAAAACCTGTGGTCCAATAAGGGTTACATACATCTTGACTCATGCAACCAGGAAGAGACGCGTACGAACAAACGAAAAAGGCATATGAAAACACGGTAATATACACAAGAATTTTTGACGCAACCAGATGTGCCATGGGTGCCATGGGTGCCATGGGTGCCATGGTCAAGTTACATAGTTCATATGTTCATCCCACAGGGCGGCTATGGCAATCCCATAGGATTTTTCACTACTGATGGGATGACCGCAACGCAACAGGTGATGGTGGACGTGGAGGGTGTCATGGAAGAGGCAACGAAATCTGGGATGCAAAACGAGGCTTTCCTCAATGCAAACGTCCATGAACACACATATGGATACATATGGTACAAAGTGGTGCCCCCTAGTTAGCTAACTTGGTCGATAGCTGGGTTAACCAGGATTTATGGTAGTATATCTGCATCTTCATTAATCCCAAAGCGTGGGGTTTGCGAAAATGGGGATCCCAAAACTAACTCAAAAACTTCCATGTTTCATGGGATACCAATATTGGCGAGAGCGTGCCCCACTTTTGAGAAGCACCAAAACATAACCGATGTGTAAGGCCATGTAAAACCAAGTCTTGCGATCCACATGTGACCCAAATGTTCAGTATAGTTGGCCTATGGGCAGGGTTTTTTCTACATCGTTGGCAGGAATGTGGAACTGCGACTGCAACATTTGGTTGTTGGGTTCAAGAGTTGAACTGTGCCGCTGACATTCTGTTGATTCCCCTCACTGCTCAAACCATTCCGTACCAAGAAAGTCAGGAAGCAGTGAGTTTATGACACATAGTGGTACTGTGTCAAGTGTGCCCATCTCTAGAAAACACATTGCAAAATACGATCAGTGTACATCAATGTACTGTACGATATTGACCAGTGAAACTGGAAGATTCCGAGGATCAGATGCAAGATGGTGCCCCCTAAGTGAAAGTGTATAAAGTCCATAAACTGGATATATCATGATATATCTCCCATAAACCATATAGTTAACCTAGCCATAAGTCAACTTTGCAATCATAAACCAGCTATAAATCCCATTAAAAAAACCACCAATATGATTTCCGGCTTGGTATCTACCATGGGGCCAGACCTTTGCCGGTGTAGGTGATGTTAGACCCTGAACGAGGGCCAATTCTCATCGAGCGTGATGGCAGTGCGGATGCCAACGCCGGAACGCCGGGAAGGGCACGTTGATCCATGCACTGGGGGTGGCCAATGTTGATCCATACCCATATGGGGGTTTCCTAAAATGAGGGGTACCCAAAAATAGATGGTTCATTAGCGAAAATCCCATCGAAATTCATGATTTAAGGGTACCCCCATTTTAGGAAACCTCCATTTTAGGGATACTGGAAAATCTTGTAGACATGGATGATTTGGGCGAACCGCATGGTATCCCTAGTTTAGGAAGCCTCCATATGTGCAATGGTCAAAGGTTGGATAGCCTCTGTGGCTCTAGCCTTCACGCGGCGAGGCTGTTACGGGTGATGGGGGGCATGCCTAACCGATAGAGCCATGACATGTGTGCGCTGATATGTCTGCAGTTTCTGTGGAAAGCCTTGACGTTTCTGTGATGCACTTCCCCCCCTACATGCTTATTGCCTACACCTGGTACCATACAACTCAGTGACTCGCGTTCGCTGCCAACTGGAGATGCCTTTGCCGATGGTGATTTTCAACTTCTTGATTTGCCGTTGGCTTTTATCTTGATTCTTGGTGATGAGTGAGTTGACGCCCTTGAGCAATGTGCTTTTGAGCAACTGAGTTCGTGGAGCCCAGAGTCAACCAGACCTGAGATTTTGATACAGTATGGATCCTGCGGTGAGTAGGGCCTAGGCCCTTTGCTTCCAGGGGAGCTGTTATTTCTTGTGGATATTTCTGCCTGGTATGTCTTGAGCCAATGGAACACAACCACTATGGATGCTATGCCCGCGGTCTACGTGATTTTTTCGGGCTTGAAGAATTGTTATTTTCAGCTTTTTAGCTATTTGCCGCGAATAGCCACCTTGCTTTGTACACTACGCTGTGGCGTCAGTCACCTGAATTGATGCCTTTGTCTTGGCTAGTTTGAGATAGTGCCTTTGTTGCAACCCAAAGGGGCCGCTTTGCTATGAGGCTGCCAACTTGGATATGTTTGTTACTCTGTCACTATGTCTGCTGGTCCGTGACAGCTTATACACTGAGTTTCTTGTAGCTTTAGTCTTCGGCACCCGCCACCAGAGCCTGGGACCGGAGATTGTGGACATCGACTCCGCATGCACCCCGTCAAAGGTTGGATTATATCATATTATATCTATAGTGGGGAATGGTTTTCAATCCACTGACAGGGCTTTATTATACCCCGGCTATAGATTCACTGTATGTATGTATAAGGATTCGTGGGATGGATGACCATACACCATATACCATGGCACATGACCATGGCACACAGAATATAAGAAACCACATGTGTTTCTTTAGAAAACCCAAGTTTGAGACACACCGATATACCCATTTTCTAATACGGTAAAAGATTCCCTGGATCCAACGATTTTGACGATAAAGATAAAGATACTTCTCTTGGGATACAATTTGTTTGGATGGCAAAGAGCGTGTAACATATTGGAATGGTGCTTTTAAAGACATCAAATCCTGTCATCAATGGATTAGTTTTTAAGGGAACATCTTAATCGGAAACCATAGATAATCATAGGTTTTCCCAGTAAACATGCGGCTTTCCTGTACTTGTTCATGGAAAACCAATCCATTAATATACCATATAAATATATAATGGTAACCATTATACCATTAAACCAATCCATTGATGACACCTGGTTATGGTATACCGTGTCAGCCTCCAGTTGACCTGCTAAAAAATCGCCTTATTCGTTTGCCATGGAAAGGTATGGATCTACTATGGCATATTACGATCATCTACGATCTAGTGATATTTTACGTGATATTTTACATGATGTAATTACATGTATTATTCTGTAATTACATGATATGTTCACCTGTTCACCAACAATTGTAAGCAATGCTTAGAAAAACTTTTAGCAATGCAAAACATTGGAAGAGAAAAATCGGCATCCCATGGAGCTGTGTTCGCCTTGTTTTCAATAGTCCAAACTAGAAGCAGATGACAAAGCCAACCATTTCTTTCCATGGTTTGCAGCTTAAAAAATCACAAGATGCCTGAAAACTTGGAGCCTCTATACAATCCAAACCATGTTTTTTTCCTGAAACACTGAGTTTTTTTATTCCAGAGATTGGAATTGTGTCAACCATTGCTTTAAGTATTCCTGAACCATTCTGACCACGTGGTTTCCACCGCCCAAATAGCATTGTTGACTGCCTCGTTTTTATCCAGCTCAGGTCAAATGTATGCCATGTTGAACTACGCGCAAGCGGACTATTCGGGTCGCCACACCACTCGGGTGGCAGCCCTAGTCAACCAGCTCATGGGAAGCGAATGAAATAGGATGAAATAATTTCACCATTGTACTTTGGTGAAAGTCATGAAAGGTCAACATAATCATACGTTGACATGGTATGTTGCCCAAGGGTTTTGGTTAAGTTTTGATCTCTCTATATACGTAAATATATATATATATATTAGTATGAGTGTACAATTTGAGATTTGAAGCCATGAAAGTTGGGGTGTAAATCAGATCCGCAGAGGCAGATCCAATGATGAGTGGTTCTCATCCCACAGCGCCACCAGAACGCCCTTAGAGCTTGCCAAGATGAAGTAACACATGAATAGAAATGACACATGAATCTTACTTCCAGGAAAAAAAACAAAAAAAACAATTAACCGGTTCTTCTCAAAAAACTGTGTTCAACTATTAACCCGTTCTTAATCACTTATCAAGCCATTAGGATGTTGTGTTTTTTAAACGTAACAAGACGCTGGTTTTTCTCCAAAGACAACAGTCATCAACAGTCGTCATCGCTCAGATCTTACGCCCAAGCCCTCACGCCATGTGGCGCAGCGCGCAGATCGAGAAAACATGGACCTATCTGACCTCCACTGAGAGGACGGCCTGGGAGCCCAGAGCCGTGTTTTTCGAAACGCCCAAAACGTCCCAAATCCAACAAACCCAAAGAGCATGGTTTTGGATATGGATGGATCATAGAATTATTCGAATTGAAGGTGAAGTCCATCTTCCCAAAGTCATGGTAAGTGGATCTTAGTGGGCTGTTTCACTTCTGTTTCCATTTTCTTTGTTCACATCCTATGGCCATATGTGGCCTGGGTCGTCGTCCCTGAACTCCACTGCCTATCCTGAGGTATTCCTCCACATGGTGTGGAATCCTGAACTGAGGGCAGCAAACCTGGCAGAGACCAACAGATTGTTGATAAATCCATTTATCTATCTATCTATCTTTCTATCTATATATATATTGGATTATATTGGATTATATCGGCTTATATTGGCGTCCCCAAATATAGATAAATTTTGCCAAATTGATTGGTGAAGTGAAGGATCAGTTTTCCCAATCAAGTTGCAATTTTGGTGGTACCCGATTTTCGGACAAAGCCATGTGCCGGGATAACAGCCAAAGTATTCGGCAGTCAGCAGAGACGAGGCCACTATATGGTAGCTGGGATTGATGTTTGCTTGTTGTATGGAGCGAACATGTGACCTTTCAGTGACCATGGATTTGTGGCTCATGTTTATACGGATGTCTATGGTACCCTATGGATCCAAGTACCTTCTTAAGAAGTACTTGGGGTATGATTTTTGGGTTAAGTACCTTCTCAGACAGTGTTTGGATCCATAGGGGCATGATACCATATATGCAGCAGGCGGCTACTGATGAATCACAAGACATTCTGGAAGTCCAGTTTCGCGGCCAGCGATAGTCTCAGTGCGTATTTTTAGGGACTTCATCAAAATGAGGCAAGGCAAAAGTTGGGACAAGTTGGGATATTAATTCAGCTGATTTATGACAATCACGGTGCACGGTCTTAAGTTAATATGTTTATTGTTTTTTTTCTGGTTTGTGAATCAGAAAAAATGGTCAGTGTTCATCAATTTGCTACCCAAAAGTCCAGTCACTCATTATCATCATTATTTGGCATCATTTGATGCACCACTTCTGGATAATTCGCCTTCAAGGTGGCCAAGAAGAACAAGCGGACGCGGGACCCACACAGCGTGTGGAACCACTTGTGGGGAGAGTGGTTGGTTTGGTCCGAAACGGATTTGGATGCCCCAGGGGACTGGGTGTTCCCTAAGTCTTCAGACAAGCAAATTTTATTCAGAGATGACCCGCAAAGAATTGGATCTCTTTCAGATCTTTGACAAGTACCAGACATCTTCATAGAAACTCAGTGATGGTTCTTCAAAGGTATCCCAGCTTTTGAGTTCACATGGTGTGGCTCGGCACCAAATTTACACCATCCTTCAGATACCCAACCGTTGATTGGCTATACAATGCTATACAGCAATATTCTGGGTTATACCAACTGGTTTATTTGGGACCATTGTAGCCTATTTCATTGAGATACTGCAGACACCTATTGGCCAACCAGTATAGTTGGATGGCATTGTTTTTTTAAATGGCACATCTATATAGATTTATCATCACAATGACAGTGAACGTCGCAGGAAAGCTTGAAACATACTTATACAGGTTGCTGCAACTCAGGTCAATGATAGCCACAAGGTCAATTGGTCATTCGACCTCTAAATTGCCATTTATGGTTGATTTACCATGATTTACCGATTTACCCATTCAAATGTTGTTTTTCAATAGTTAGTTTACCAGAGGGTACTGTACCCAATGTCCTTCCCTTGTCACCTGCAGGAGCTGGTGAAGAACGAAGCACCGCAGCGCCCAACCGCGCTTGTGCGCCCTGCGGCTGCGGCCAAGTTGCAGGGCCCTCGGCAAAAACGATGGGATGTTGACGGAAAAATCACAAGTACGGCATGTTTGCGAAGTGGAAACCATTGTTTTTGAAGGATAATCACATGTATGGCAATTTCATGCAATGTCACCAAGGGCAAATCAAATGTTATTTCACTTGTACTGAGGAAAAAAAACATATACTGTATATACTTTGATATTAACTCGGAAAATTATGCTTTCTTTTGATTTCACTAGTATATAACTTTTTGGACTAGTGGTTCTTTTGGAAGTACCCAATTCTTTGGACGAGATTGGAGGAGAATGGATCACTTGTGGCCAGTGGTTTCCAATCCTACAATACAGATATGGGATATAATGTCCGGTATAGGTAAGGTTATAGCAACTCTTGGGAATCAGCAGTCGTTGGCGGGGATTTACTAGTTTGCTTTTAAATGCAAGAAGTGGCATGATTCTGATGATTCCAATTGACAACCTCCTATATTTGGTGCCCAAGTGGTGCAAAAAACATGGCACACCAGCCAGAGTCGCTTTCGCCTATGTCAGGCGTCTCTGGTTTTTGATCGTGACGTATGGTGAGTTTTTGAAAAACGAGTCCTAGTACAGTACCCCCCCCATATCCTGCATTGCAAGAAGCTGACGGAATATATATATATATCTATATATCATTCCCCACATACCAGCTATGGGTCTTTAGCTTTTACGTATATAGTCTATTATAATCGTGTCCTCCTTCCTCCCTCCTCCTCCCAGCCTCCTTGCCAGCCTCCTTTCCACATCGCTAGCTTGCTGGCCCTCTACAGAGCCACTCAGCTCTGCCAAGGTGTCAGACAGAACACCAAATGTCAAGCAGAGTGCCAGATCAAATGTCAGGTAGAATGTCAGAATACTTGCCTTGGCAGATAAAATGCCAGACTATGTATGTATATATATATATATATATTTATGCCAGACAAAATGTGGTGGGGATCACTCGAAGAAAGTAAGTTCTTTAGCCCTAGGGGACCATGGGTTTTGGTCATTTTACGGAGTCACAAATTCGACCCAACTGACTTGATCAATTCTGACACGCACACTCCGACAGTTTTACTCCAAATCAGGTGTGTGAATCCAAACCGTTTCTTAATGGTTAGGGCTTGATAATTCCTGCATCTGCATTTGCGCATGTGCACCGGCTTCAGAACATCGGTAACACATGTAAACACAAGACCTGCACCCAAAGCCTCAAAGCGTTGATCAAAGGAAACCAGAGGTTTGTTTCCGATGGTTATTTCTCTGCTTTTTTGGTTTTTTCAGACCAGGTCAGGATTCCCACTCAGTCTTCGACAAAGTTGAACTGGGGCTTTCAGAACGACAAAGTTTAACTTGGTCTTTGGAAGCGACATGTGTTTACTGGGCATTATCAGACCCAATGAGTACTAGTATAAATATATACCGGACTCCAGAGTTTCAAACAAATCCCACTCCAAACCCAGAGCGTGAAAAGTGCGTGAAACGACCGTGAAAAACCCGTGAAAACCAATCAAAAACTTGAGCATGGAAACCACATATTTTTATTCAGAATTTTGAGGATTGATTTACGGATTCGATTAGGCTCAGGGGAAAGGTCACCCTTTTTTGACCTTTAGTATGGCCACATGGTAGATATATGTATATTTATATATATATATTTATCAGCAGTCAATGAGTGTCTTTAAGTAAAGTCATGGCTTTACTTGGACGACAACGTTTAACTTTGTTCTTGGAAGTGGTGGGATTTCCATGGCGTCCCCGGTGGGATAGAATCGGATTGCCTTGCCATCACCCTGCCGCAGGAGGGTCTGCCTTGAGGGTACGCTCGCCATAAACATTGCACGCGATTGGGTTTGTCTGAAAAAAGGGTAGCCCTATTCCCATAGTTCAATACTGTTCAACTGGTTGGTGGTTGGAAAATAAATTTTATTTTTCCATTCAGTTGGGAATGTCATCATGCCAACTGACGAACTCCATCATTTTTCAGAGGGGTTGGTCAGCCACCAACCAGATATTAAGATCATTAACCATCAATATCCCATTTTCATATTCCCCATGGTTAAACCATGTTAAACCATGATCATCCCATGTTTATCATGATTTTCCCCGATGGCCATGGCCATAAGTTGGTTAGTCTCGCCGATTTCGCCTCAAAGGCGAGACTTCTACAAACTCCTTGGTCGAAGCGATGAGCCGCTCGTCTGAGGATACGAAAAGGCGCATCGCTGCCGTGCGATGCCAATGCACATGGTAAATGGGCTTTAAACTAACCATCATTGGGATATAATGAAGATATACAGAGGAATCATATGGGATTTAGCAGGCCATCATCGTCAAGACCCTTGGTAAAGAGATTGTTTTCATGTTATTTATATGTACATATATATATGTATATATATAAAGAGTATATGTACAATATATTTATATATATATATATGTGTATGTATAATATATTTAAATACACATGTATAATATATATAGTTCTACCAATGGATTTGGCGCCAACACGTGTTGCTGTGTTTACAGGTAGAATCTTTGCAACATCTTGCAAATTTGCTTGGGAAGCGGTGGCTTCCTGAAAAGTGTGTGATAGACTGAGGGAACGAAAAGTGAACTTTTCAGCCAGTAATTGCATTGTGGACTAATATCACAATATTTACCCCAATTAATATCACTAATATCACGAATTACAAAGTTCATCAAACACAGGTTATTAATGCGTACTTATGTACTTGTTCTTGTTGAAACAATTTGAAATGGACTTCGATCCACGGGCAGGCGTACCGGGTAGTTTCATAAAGTTTGCAACACCCACAAATTGCATCAAATTGCAAAATGCTTTGCAAAGCACTTATTCGAATTGGATAATGGGGTTGCATTACTGCATATTGTTTTCTTATGTATATGTATACTACTAATTCAATTTGTTATGTGCTGCCGTTCACTTTATATGTTAACGTATTGTCTTGGGATTTATATGTCTTTTTAATGTTGGATGTGTTGTGTTTTCATGTTACTTTGATATCATAGCAAAATTGCATATTATGTATGTATGTATGTAATGCAATGTAATGCAATGTAATGATGTAATGTAATATAATGTGATGTAATGTAATGTAATGTATGTATGTACTGTAATGTAATGTAATGTTAATGTTAATGTTAATGTTAATGCTAATGTTAATGTTAATGTTAATGTTAATGTTAATGTAATACATACATACATACATACATACATACATACATACATACATACATACATACATACATACATACATACATACATATACATTTACATTTACATATACATATACATATACATATACATATATACATATACATATACATATACATATACACATACACATACATATACATATACATATACATATATATGTATATACATATATGTATATATACATACACATTTCATATTATATTTATATATGTTGTAATAATCAAATTATACATCGAAAAGTTCGATGTGTTCACCTCATAAATCAGATACTTGTTGTTTTTCTGTATACGTTGTTTGTGGTTATTTACAGTTACTATATGTCATTTAGACACATTATCTGGTATTTTCTCACATTTACATCTATATGCCGTGTTTGTTTGCCTTTGTTTTGAATTCTACATGTTTCTTGAATACACATATGCACATTGCATTCTTGATTTGTTTTTCTTACGCCCATACATTATTTTTGTATGGTCACACATGCGTGTGTGTATGTATTTTTCCAATATGCATGATACGGTGTCAATATAACATGCGGTATAAGTGTTTACCCATGCGCGAGAGAGAGAGAGAGACAGAGAAAGAGAAAGAAAAAGAGAAAGAACAAGAAAAAAAAAAGAGGGAGACACGAGAGACACAACCCATACCTTGCAGCCACAGTGCTTAAGAACTTAAGAGTTTTTCAGATTCTTCCATTATGGCCCCTTGTGGTTTCCTTGATTTCCAGAAAGGATTCAATTTGAATTCATCTCAGAGGCAGTGTCAAAATCAGCCAACTTCCTAAGAAGGTGTGTCACAGGGCCTTCGCTTGAACTTGGAGTTCGGAATCCCCCAGTCGCTGGGGGTCACCCGCACGGGGCGCACGTGTGGTAGCTGCGGACATCATGGGGGCAAGCCAATCACAGGACTGCCGGGTGACCCTTTCAGGATTGGATAACGCCAGTGAGGCACATGTTTGATTCTGAGGAACAAAGACATCAACAAACATAGAATGAGTGGCTGGCAGGTATGGGGAGGTTTGAATATTGATTAAGACATAGCCATGATAAAATAAACCATCCAATTTGCATGCTGAATGCTACAAATGGCCAGACAATCTGAGCAATGCATCCTTGAAATTTGAGATGGAACCGAACATGATAATTTTCCATTCATCCTTCAAATCCAGTTTAAGTTTGATGTAAGTTTTCAGGCGGACATTTGTTTGGATTTGTTTGTCAAAGCGTTGTTTGTACCCACCATAAATGGGGTCATGTCCCTGCTCTTGTTGGTTTTATCCCCGCGCTTGCGCTGGTCATCAATCCCCTGTTTCTCACATGCAGTATGGATGTTTCCGGATGTATATTCCATGACTTCCAAACATGAGGTTTTGTCCCAACAAATTGGTTATCAGTTATCATCATTCCTGTATGTTTCCCTTTTGGCAATTTACCATTGCTATGGAAAATCCCTATGTTTATATTATGATAAGTATTGATAACTAAAGCATAGCACATTTAGTGGGCCCTTTGTTTTTCTCCATGCAAACTGTTGAATTGCCGGAGGGCCTATCCCATTACCCATTAAATACCAATGGAGGTCCGCAGGCATTGGAACCTCGCCTCCCAACATGGAACCAGCGTTCGAACATATCAACCATGAAGGGATTCAGCCAATGATGTTTAGCTGGTTACATTACTCATAATCATTGCTATTAGGTAGCATTCCATTTATATAATTTTATATAAAGTAGTTCGGTATCGGATGGTATCGGCATTGGTGAGTTATATTGATATTATATTGATATTAGATATTGATATAATTAGGTATTGGAATATCAGATAGCTGATATATGCTGATTTATTAGATATTAGAATATATTAGATATAGATATTGATAATGTCAACCACGGATTAATAAACCATGGTGTATTAATTAGGGGGGGTACTCCTCCAATAGTCATAATCTAATACTTACATGGTACCCTCCCAATTCAACAACCTGGAGGTTTATTAATCCAGGGTTGACATTATCAATATCTATATCTAATATATTCTAATATCTAATATATCAGCTATCTGATATTCCAATCAATACCTAAGTATATCAATATCTAACATCCAGATACTAGTTCGCATTCCATTGATATCAGTGACCTCAGGAGGCTGACGGAGCTGGAGGCAGGTGGCTTAGGAGAGGATGAAATGGGGACTTCACCCGCCGAAATGATGGGGACTTCAACCAACCGCAATGATGGTGTTTTGACATGACTTTCGCAGTTAAAAATTAGGCGAAATTAAGCGAACACAGGGAGATTGAAAGTTTGATCATTAAAGATTTCAGCAACGAATAGTGGACAGGATGGACATGAGAGTCCAAAAATATGGGGTTTGGTATTGTTTATCTGGTTGTGTATGGCAAATTTGATTTAAATAGGGAACCAAATTTTGGAGATTTGGAGACGTACTGTGTAGTTTCCTTTTATCCTTGTTGGTCTCAACTTGGCAGCCATTTGAAGTCTTGGGACTATACAGTCGCGGAATCCTGTAGCAGCGTGTGCCCCACACCTTCAGCAGTCACCACTTTCTCACCAGGTACCAGTCCAACCAAAAGTCCAACTAAAGCAGCTGCGGCTCCTACTGGAGGTGTGATCCGGATGGTTCGGTTTACCTGGGGTTTTGTTGGTTTACTGTATCTATGATATTCTGCTTACTCTCTGTGTGCTTTCTGGCCAAGAAAATGCTGTGCTATGTTTGTTCATAATCATCATTATTCTGGTCTTTGCTGGTGAATATCTCATGTTTGTTGACTGGGAAGCGTGTTCCCCTGAAATGCGTTCAAAACATTCCAAATAAGATAGAAAAATACATCTCTGCTATTCTCATGTTGATTCATATGTCTCTGTTGAGGATCACTTGTATTGTTGGTGGGTTAGGTTTATAAATATAAGATAAATGTATGTATATATATAACATATAACATATACAATACATATATATATATACAATACTAAATGTCAAATTTTGTTTTTATACATATATATATATATACATACATACATATATATATATACAGTACATATGATTTAATGTTTGTTGTTATATGCTCAAAACACATATGCAGTTTCTTGATCCATTGGGGGAAAGATCTTTGGGTAGCTCACGGGGATCCATTGATCGTGATACGACCGGTGACTGGATCCTTATTTTGAGTATATGATGCATATGACCAGTACCTCAATTGTGATCATTAGACACCATATGAACCCATATGATATAACTAATCCAAAGTCTAAAGTATATGTAATTCGTTTATTTTGATTATCAATGCCCTCCGGTAATCACTCACACGCCTTGCTGAAAAATCATGAAAAATCCACTATGATTTTCCTAATAACATCTCCATTTTCTATGGGGTTCTCCAGCCAGCCACGTTTGATGACACCAGAGGCTCAACCACCATTATATCCCCATTACATCCCTGTTCTATCCCATTGTATTAAATCACCATGAAGTCACCATTTGGCGTGGTTAAATTCCATTAAGACGCCATCAGAATCATTATACAATTACATGCCTGTTTGTCAGTGGTTTCCCATCACCTTTTGGTCACCAGTAATTCAGCAAACAAAACTATAAATAGCAATGAATCATGCTCGAATCACCATTAAAATCACCATTCAAATTCAAATCACGGTGATATCCCATTAAAGCAGCATTGAAACACCATTGATCATCACAACAACCGTTCGGCTATTTTATATGCCATTTCCATTCTATGCCGTTATATTCCGATTAATTAACTCTGAAAGCCCATCAAGTCACCATTAGATCACCGTTTTCATGGTAAAATCATGCTAAATCATGTTAAATCATCACCGTTTTCTTCCCATTAAATCCCATTAAATCCCATGGAAAATCCCTCTAAAATGCCCCAAACAAGCAGCAGGCAGCAAGATGAATTCCGACGCGGCCGCCTTCCTGCCGGCCGCCTCGGCGGCCACGGTGCCCACCGCGATGGGAGGCCAGGAAAACCAGTTGATAGATGGATTATCCATGGATTATCCCATTGTTTATGGTTAATCAACATGGATAGGATGGGATAATCCATCTTAACCATCCATGATTTCAAAGGCTTCAACATGGTGTGTTCACGCATCCAAAACTGGTGGTGCAGGAGTTCGCAACCATCCACAGTATCTTTTTGGGGCTTGCTACAAGTGAAACACATCAATTAAAATCATACTCTTTTGATCTAAAAATAGACTACTAAGGCGTGATTTGAAGGCCCCTTTAACTACTAAGAGCAGATTCTGTTATGGACGCTGAGTTTAATTGGTGTTGAGGTGAGCGGAGGGTTCTGCCTTGGTCAGGTGGCGAGAAAGCAAAGAAAGAGGCGCCCACAGGCGACCGGCAAAAATGTCACAGACCCCAACATCAGAAGGGTTCAAACAGGTCATCTTTCAATCCGTGAGGTATGTTGACATACGCAAAAATGGATCAAGTTGTATTTGATTATCATTTGTACATCAATGTACAGTATACATATAGTATATATACATATATACACATTGTCTTACAGTATTTATATATGATATATTGTTCCTGATTCTTGGGTAGCATGTGCCACATAATCATTAGTCTTCGAATTTGATGTCGCCCAAGGACAAAATGGTCACCCCTGTTGGTTGTTTTCCCCCAAAGGAGACCCCTGATTGGTCAGAGACCCACGGTACCCATTGGCAGCCGCTGGCAGCCAGACCAAACCCCTATGTCTTGGTTATATCTTGTATATTATATACATAATATGATATGTATTTATATATATATATTATAACAATGGTCAATAGTGGTATATATGTATATAGTAATACCACTATTGATATATATATATATATTATAACTGAGTTACAACAATGGTCAATAGTGGTCATTGACCACTGACGGACTGGGGTGAGCATCCTAGTCGGCCATGGACATCTCAAAATGTTCAGCCGTGCTTTCTGATCCTCGGACAGGCTCTCAAATTTGTGTGCGAAACTTGTCGAAGGTGATGCCTTGCTGAGGGGGATGTTGGCGCCAGGGATGATGGGACATATTGGACCCACATCACCAACTTTGGAGCTTTCAGAAGTCCCACAATGTAACCATGGGTAGTTGAGGGTGGATCGTGCATATTTTGGATTCAACTTGCCGACTGGAAGAATTCCAGGATGAGGGATTCCGGGTAACAAAACCGCAGATTGTCAGACCTGGGACAGGTTTAAGCGAAACTCTGAGGTGAACAATATGACATTAATAAGACGCATTTTGAAGGAGCCGGGCAAACGCTCCAACTTTTTTGGTTAATGTTGACAACATTGTCACCAGTTATAACCGTCATCAAACATGCATATGAACATGGCATCAGAATGAACTTCATGTTCATTCACATCGGATGTCATCGTCACCATCTTCATGTTTCCTCATTTACTAAAACTTGTTTCTTCATTTTTCTATATGTACTGTAAATATGGGTTTTGTTCCACAAAACCTTGGTACCCTGGACATCAAAATCGCCATATTCATCCCGTCGCCAGGACGCCAAAGAGGAAGATCTCCGCAAAGAATTCGAAGGCCGGGGGATTTGGGGAGCATGTGGGGCAACCCCCAAATAAAGTTGGAAAAAGTATACGAAGCCTATTGAAAAAATCATGCGTTCACAATTCTTCTGTTTTGGGATGACTATAATTACTACTATATATTATGAATATTCATAAATACAAATATGCATATAATCATATTCTGGTTGGTGGTTTGGAACATTTTTTATGGTTCCATATTTTGGGAATGTCATCATCCCAACTGACTTTGATATTTTTCAGAGGGGTAGGTATACCACCAACCAGTATTACATGTGACCCATTTTTCATTTGTTATGATATTAAACATACAGGGTTGGGGGTTGGGTTGGTCCCCAATTTTGACCGGTTGCGGTTTCTTCCAGTTGCCTGGTTCCACCAGAACTGGGGAATCGCTGGGTAGGACCAAGTCCATCGAAACATGAAGTTGTTTGAGGGTGTCTGGAGGTTTCCATAATTGTTGGTGCTTTGGAACATATTTTTTTTCCATATAATTATTGGGAATAATAATCGCAACTGACGAACTCATAATGTTCAGAGGGGTTGAAACCACCAATCAGATAAATGCTGGTACCATTTGGTACCCCAATAGCTGTTTATTGCATGGAAAATCCATGTATAAATAGATGACTTAGGGGTACCCCTATTTCAGGAAACCTCCGTCTGAGGTGATTTTTGTTTGTCTCTGAGGTCACGTTGCCGTTTTTTGGGCCCAGGCTTTGGCAAAATCACCGACGTCTCATTGAAAACCCTGAAGTTCCTTGGCTCTTTGGCAGTTTCGAGCTACTGGAAAACCAAGGAGGTTGAGCAAGAACTTGAAATGGTTTGAAGCTGTAAAACCATGAATATCATTGAATATCCATAAATCATAATCTGGAAATTCTAGCGTCAGACAGAACAATTTCTAGCCGTATTGAACTTGCGGTATGTCCTTGAGGAGATAGGCCGTGGCGGGATGCCCCACATGGCTGGAATGTTGCTTGAGAGGCCCCTCACTGTTGGATGCGGAGTCCCCGCTTTGCAGAAATGGATGCTGTGGAGAGAATTGTTGACCGGAATGCCGAAATGCCGAAATATGCCGAAATGCCGAAACACATCGAAACACGCCCCAGAAACACCTACCGATCATTCCTTCACTGCGTAGGGATATCCACACGTTGATTGAGGATGATTCGAAGTGCATCATATCCTACCGTGATCATTTCCCAGCCATGTTTGATTACCGGAGGGCATCTGATTCCATATAAATCTCCCAGGAACGGCCAAGGGAAAGGATATGGCTTCATCACCTTCGAAAAGCAGGAGGAGGCGAGAAAACTCAGATGCAGCATCAACCACTTGTAGTGGCTGGTGCTTAGAGAGATGCGGGATATGTATATGATCGTATATGTGTATGTATAAAAGGTATGTGTATATATAATATATACACATTTATACCCATGCAGAAAAGAAAGAAACTTAAAAGATATACACTATATTATGTATATATATAATTTACAATATATATATATACATATGTGACTGTGCAGCTACCAATCATGTTCTGTTTATAAAAAGGCAAGTAGGAACAACCCTGACACAAGTTCAGGCTATCCGCGACATACACGTTCCAGTTGCCATCTACATGGCCTCTACCATGGGCAGCCATAGGTGTCCAAATGTTAAGGGGCCTTCTGTCCAGCAACATGGTGAAACATGACATAACCGTCCAACAAACACGGGGATGAATGGTTGATTTATGACGGGTAAGTTGGTAAACACAACTCTACCAGCCAACTTATAACTGTTGGTGCGCTTCCTGTGTGCGCTTCCATTGAATAAGTGGGTATATAAACGGCCATGATTATAGGGGGTCTATCCCAACTGACAGGGTTATATACCCAAGCTGCATCGCCAAGCAGAAGTCTTGTGATTTTGTGCTGGATTATGTTCTCATTGTGTGGATCATGTCCCCTTCGTTACAGCATATCATATCACATCACATCGTCACATCTCCATTTTTGAAGATGTCTTCCCCATGTTTTGCTGGTAAGTTTCCCACTTCTCCTTGGTTAAACAAAACAAAGTCGGCGCTGCATTTCCCTGGCCGCAACTGTACAGCTACTGCCAGGCACAAAAAGCGATTGAGGCAGGTGGACCGGGAGAGTGTCCAATACTTTGGCCACAGATAGTTACGGCGTTACGGATACCCTTTGGCAATTTAACAGTTTTCAAACTGGAGAATCACCATTAATATGCAAATGATTGAACTAAATGGATCATATTCAAGAGCTATATTAAATTGCTAGAGGGTAAGATTTGTGATATGTCTGATTAGGAATAAACACTCGTAGGCAGTAATATGCCTAATATATCTCAACTGTTGGCCGATTCATAGAATTGTTGAGTATGGTGGTTGCTGAAGAGTGGAGAGTCAACAATTGTGGTTAGGTGATCAATAACAGAACGTTACCTCATACCTAGGACCGAGGGGCTAACCAATCCAGGTTGAAATCGCATCAGGAAAGGCAGGGATATGAATTTTAATTGAGGAGATTGCAGCCAACAAGGCTGGAGAAGCACTTAGAACATAACTGGTCGTTTCACCAGAATAGCGGGAGCAGCATTCAAATACGCAAGAATAGTTGGGTTGTCTGAAAGCAGCCACAAACATTCCAAAAATGGTTGATCGTGATTTGCTTCATTGAAACGCTCTTAAATGGCGCGTCAATTCCGGATTGACAGTCGCCCACGTGGCGAAACAGGGGCTGTTCACCATGACCATGAGTGGGCAAGAAATTATTCCATAAAATGACGCAGAACAAACAAGTCACCGGCTCTGTTTTTTTTTTGGAATGACATTTACCAAAATCGATCATTTGGGTCGCTGAAATAACAGTACTGTAATATCATACAATAATCTAATATAATCTATTGATATAAATATGTATACATATAAAATCATATAAATATGTATACACATATATATGCACATATTTATACTCAGCCATGCATGGTAACCTGAGCAGCTGAATCCATTGCCATGTTCGAAGGGCGGGGAACCCTTCGGACGCCCAGGGAATGCACGAGAAGCCTCAGCCGGAGGGCAAGCCGCTGTTGGTAACCATGGCCACCCGTCAACCTGGAGAAGGGAAAGGAAAAGGAAAAGATGGAGGCTGGGGAGCTGCTGAAGCTGGAGACGGTGGGATGACATATATGACATACGTTTTTTTCAGCATTGATCCCTAACATGATGAAACAGTTGTTCTATGTTGTTCTTGTTGATACTGTACTGGCTTGTTGATACTCTACTGGTTTTGAGGATGTTGAGGGCAACATGTTCAGGACATCACATCATATCATACCCCTGCAAAAACGGCTTGAACATATATGGTTTCCAGGATGTTTTCTTTCAAACCAAGACGCCGGATATAGGATGATTGGGGACAGTTTAAGGAGCAAAGAAGATAGACTTCTAGCCAGCAAACCTGTGAATTTGACGTTCAAATCAATACGCGGTAAATGACCAACAAACAAGCAGCATACAAGCAGCAATCAGAATAGAATGCGGAAAGATAAGCCAGATCAAATGGCAGATAGAATGCCAGATATAATGCAAGATAGAATGTCAGCATAGATGCCAGATTAAATGCCAGATAGAATGCCGGAATAGATGCCAGAAAGAATGCTGGAACATATGTATGTATTTATGTGTATATATATATATGTATATGTTCCATATATAATTTCAGACAAGATGTCCGAAACTGTGTCAGAATAATTTGTCGGTGGGGTTCATTCGAAGTAAAGTAATTTAGTTCAATCATTCTTCCCATTTAAGCGCCCATTTACTTCGGGGATTTCCTAGCCACCCATGTTTCAGGACATTCTAACTTGGATTCTGACATTCAGAATGAAGTTGTGACGTACTATAGATGTAGTCAAACCAGTTTGTTGATGGTTGATACGTATCTGGTTGGTGGTTTGGAACATTTTTTATTTTTCCATATATTGGGAATAATAGCCCCATTTGACTAATATTTTTCAGAGGGGGTGAAACCACCAACCAGGTATCCACAACATTCCACAACCCTTTTTGTTGTACAAGTTTCCTCATGTGAGTAGCGAATGGCTGTCCTCAGGCGAGAAAGGCAAAGGCAAAGGCGCGTTGTTGGCGGTGATAATGTCAAGCCTCAATAAACCGCTTGGCAGATTTGCACGGTTGGCAAGAATGGGCAGATCAGAGGCACACACCAGATTGGGGAGGTCCCTGAGCACCTTGGTTTTGCAATGTTTCGCATTTTTTTTGTACACTTGGACTTGGCCATCAAGTAAATGCTCAAAATATGATTGAAAATGCAGAAAAAATATGAAACATGTCTCTCGTTCAGGACAAACAAAATCCCAAAATTGTTGATGGTCAAAGCCAAAGTCTCAAAAAAGACATCGCCCAAAAGTCGCAGAATTTTCACCCCAGTGCCCTGATGCGGTGGATTCCAAGAGTCCTGTCTTGATTCCCTTTGTTCAAGGCGGCAAAGGCAAAGGGAAAGCAAAGGGACAGCAAAATGCGGCGGCGTACCAGCAACTTGACACTGGTAAATCCCAAGTGAGAAATCGCCCAAAAATGGGTACTCGGAATCAGGAGTACATGATCATCGGGTGTCCAAAATAAAAGAATACATCAAACAGGGTAAATCATGATGACCTGACGACCTATTGTTGATTCCCACAAAGGCTTGATTGGCGATTGTTTTTTCTCTTCGAGACCATGAAATGGTGTGGTGTCTTCCCCCTTTTGTTGGTCGTGCCAAAAGTTGGACAAAAGGCGCCTCAGCTCGTGAGTAGATTGTTTGAAAAACTCAACACTGAGCCCTAAGGAATATGCTACAGTTTGTGGTTTCATCTAATTTGGACACGTTTTGTTGAAAAATCCAGTTCTTTTCCAGTTCTTCTCCCACGTGCATGGCAGCCGCAACAGCAAGGTATCCTTATGGCTACTATCCCTACTCGCAGGAACAGGTTCAGGTTCAGTTGACTTTGTTTGAGTCCATAATTTTCATCCATTCTGAGCTATTTCACCGACTTGAAATATATTGGACATGATTGAAATATGTTGCATCTCCATTGTCTACTTGAGAGCATAGTGCCACTTAGTAGATTCATGATTATACAATATTACACGATATTACATTTATCTATATATAAATATATATATACATATATTATTGTACAGTATACATGGTGTCACATGCTGCCTGTGTTCCACCACGGATAGCATCCGTCTCCGTCGTCTTGAACATCGGTGTGGCCGCACCGGACGCCATCGGACGCCAGAACGCCTGGGCGATGCATCTCCAGTACTATCAACAGGCTCTACAGGTGCCGCAGAGCGCGCCAGTGCCAGGTGGGTTCCATCAAAAATCATCAAAAGTATGGGGCAATCATTGATAAATCATGCTTGGTTGATGACTATATGGCCGGTTCGTTCTATCTCAATATATATCCCATATTACTTGGGAATTATCACAATCCATGAGCGAAATCCGTTCTCCACCAGCAAGGGACGACATTGGTGAACTGAAGACTCTCTAAGACTGCTCAGGTGAGACCTGGTGATTTCATATCGTTTGTTAAAGCACCAGCAACAATTGGGGAATTGCAAGGGAATATCATGGGAGATAGTGGCATATAACCAAAAATAACTGCGATTTAATCATGATTTAACCATCAAACATGGTGGTTGTTATTTTGGTATCGGGATATTTCAGGGGAATGGTGACAAGGGTCATATCGACCTCACCGGAATGTCACAACGGGTTGGAAAGGCGGGAATCCTCCCCAAATGGTGTTACTTTCCTTATTTATTTTTATCCTTATTTCAGTTTAGTGAATTATGCGTGTTACTTTTCCTAGGTACGGTACATAGACTGAGTTTGCCAGTCGTACTCTGATCTATTTCGGAGTTTATTCAAGGATCTGATGACCGTTGCAGCTGCGTTTCAGCATCAGTTTGGTGATGTTCTGATGTGTATGATCATTCAAATTGACATTCAACATGAATGAGAATAACAGAAATAATGATATGATTAATTATCATCATGATTCAACACAAAACATTATATTGTTGTGGTAAAGCCACTGCCATCGATAATCCCCACGGACTCACCATGTTTATGGTGCATATATAATCACATATATATATATATATAATTATTATATATATCATATGGCACATGATTCAACACCAAAAAGTATTATGACGTATTAAAGTGGTAAAGCTATTTTCAATATTTTTATGGGTGGTTTACCAACCATCCCCAATTAGGAGCTTCACCGGTTATGGTGATAGCCTTGGGTTCCCATATGAGGCGCAGGCCTACTACAGCGGCTTTACCGGTGGTGTCATCCCAAGCGAGGCTCACAGCGGGAGCCTTGGGGATTTTGTCTGCTGGAAAGGGGCCAAAGATAGAAAGGATGAATATAACATATAGTAAAGTCGCTAATTTATATATGTTTTTAGATGTTTTGCTTTATCCTTTGTTGGGATTTTTGTACTTAAACTATTTTGAGTCCACAAGTTTGTTGGAGAAAAAAACAGCAGGAATCCTCTGTAGGTGATGGCAACGTTGCCATGGTTTCTGGTTAGATATTCCTGTGAACCAATCCATTGATTGAAAGTATAGGGAATCAGTCGAACATGTAGAAACATGTAGGCACTCCTTCCCCCACAAACAAAAGCCTCAGATTTGTTGTCAGTGATTTCTGTTCTCAATCTGGTCAGAAGTTGTTGGATGTTGTGGGGGATGTCATTGGCACATGCCCCAAATTGATGATGTTCCTTGAGACAAGATATGGGTGTGTCTGAAAATAGGGTACTCCATATTCCAATGGATTATATTATATATCCTCATTTTCCCCATTAAAATAGTTACTTGTGAGTATACCCTATTTCAAGACACACCCATGTAAGAATATATGATACACTAGCCAAAATCTAAGGAAGTCGGCCAAACCCCTTCCGCCTGGTTGGTCAAGAGGGGGGCTTCACTGAGAGCTTGGACAATCTTGGACAAGGGGCCACTCAGGCATCCCCAACAGTGCTCATACCCTCTGCTAATTTAACATAACTAGCTCTTTATCTACGTTAAACATGTTGCTTCTCCATAGCCATCTCAAATTATCGGAGGGTAGTGTGTGTTTTGTTTCATCTGAAAAAAGATCAGCCGGATTCAAGACAGGGTGGATATCCACGGGGACATGAATACTAAAAGCTGAACATCTCCAGCTAGGAGATCGGACCAAATGACGGTTTGAACATGGGGAATTGTCCAGGTTTGATGACACCAGAGGGGATGACCTTGGAGAAATTTCCAAAGTTTCGGGTTTCACACCTACTGGGTATAGATTGATTTAGAGGATTTAGAGGCATGTATATACACTATGAGTTAATCCATATCAAATAGTATGTTTGAATGATGTATACACTATAAAACACTATAATCCATATCGAATAATTTCTATATTTGAATAAATATTAGTATTACGTATATTCAAATAATCTATAGTCCATAATAAATACTATTTCCCAGGCCTTCAAAGGGCAAGTTTAACTTCGACATACGGAAATACTAAGTTTAACCATGGTGGGCCCCCCTTGCCTTCCCCTGGCATTACCTGTTGAGCCGGAATATAGTGGTGGATGACTCATGCGCAGCAGTATATTGGGTGGAAGAGCTGACATAGATTTTAAAAAAATCGAGAACATAAATGGATCCTAGGTGGTGCCCCCGAAACATGTTCGCGTGAAGTACCCGTGAAGTTGCGTGAAGTACCCGTGAAATACAGTGTTTACCCGTGAAATGCTGAGTTTACCCGTGAAAAACTAGGTTTATCCGGCCCTCCGCCTGAGCTGGCACAAAACAAACCCTATGTTTTCCTGTGGTCGTTTTTTGATCCCAAAGCTTTGACTGATCCTGCAAAGTACTTCGACCCAAAGCAACCAATCCCAGAGCCCAGGACACATAGTTTCCTGCAAAAAAAAACAAGACCGTGGTTAAATCTGGAGAGCGGGTAGTCATGGGGGGCGAGGTTGTGAAAGTCCTGATTTTGTTATATTAGTCACTAAAATCAGAATTATATCAGTCATTACATTAACCATAATATTAATCATTGTAATATTCATTATATAAGTCATGAAATGAATCATTAGATTAATCATGATATATATCATGATAGGACTCATGATATTAATCGATATATTAAGCATTAAATGTATGTAAAAACATTATAATAGTCGCTTTATAAACCATTTAAAGAATCATTCAACTTAATCACTATAGTTATCATTCTATGAACCAATTATATCATTCTATTTATCATTCATTAATCATGATATTAATCGTTATATAAGTCAATAAATGAAAAAATAAGATCAGCCATTACATAAATCATTATATTAATCATTTTATTAGTCATTAAATGAATCATGAAATGAATCATTATATTTATCATGAAATGAATCATTATTTAAGTCATTGTACAGAAAATTATACTACCCATTAAATTAACCATTAAATGAATCATCATATGTATAATCATTATTTTAGTCATATTAAAAATCATTATATTAGTCATTTGATTAACCATTGTATTAGTCATTCAGATTAATCATTATATTATTCATTTTACTAGTCATTGAATTAATCTTTTTACTAGTCATGGTATTCATCATTTTATTCATCATGATATGAATCATATTAGTCATTATATTAGTCATTGTACTAATCATTTTAATATTCATTATACTAGTCATTGTATTTGTCATTAAATTAATCATTATATTAATCATGTTATTAATCATGAAAAATACATATATAATCAATTTATTAGCCATTATATTAGCCATTTTATTTATTGTTACATTAATCATTAAATTAATCCTGATAATAACCATGAAATTAATCATTATATCAATCATTGAAATCATCATTATATTATATTAATCATCATATTAATCATTTCATTAATCATTCAATTAATTATTATTTAAATATTATCATGATATTAGCCATTATTTAAGTCATTAAATTAATCATAATAAAAATTATTATTTTCATCATTATAATAGTCATTATTTTAATCATTTCATTAATCACTATATATTCAACATTATATTTATCATAAAATTAATCATTACATTACGCGTTGTTTTCATTTATATATTCATTAAATTAATCATTATATAAATCATTATATAAACCATTAATTTAATCATTACATCAATCATCAAAATCACAACTATTTTAATCATGAAATTTATCATTTTATTAATCATCACATTAATCACTATAGTAATCATTATATTAGTCATTATATAAGTCATTAAATGACTCATTCGATAAATCATTATATTTATCATTATATGAATCATGATATTAATCATGATATTAATCAGTATATTAATCATTATATTAGTCATTATATAAGTCAGTAAAAAATCATTTAAAAAATTTCATCATTCTATGAATCATGTTATTCATCATTATATTAGTCAATAAATTCAAAATTATATCAGCCATTACATAAATCATTATATTTATCATTAATTATATGAATCATTATAATAATCATTTTATTAATAACAATGATATTACATTGATCATTATATTAGTCATTTTATGAACCATGATATTATTTTTGAAATAAATCATTATATATATATAATCATTATATTAGTCATGATATAAGTCATTAAATGAAGTTTGGTTTTCCATGTTTTTTTGCAGTTTGGCCTGGGGAGCGCAAGTGTGCAAATTGTAGAGACGCGCATTTTTTTGAGAGGTACCCATGGGCAAGGTCTGGGGAGAGGCCTGGCAGGGGACATGGGTCTGAACTTTTTTTTTTTGTTTTTTTTTTTTCCATTGTTTTTTGCAGTTTGGCCAAAACCTCGAGAAAACAAAAAAAACAAAAAAAACAAAAGTTCAGACCCATGGGCAAGGTCTGGGGAGAGGCCTGGCAGGGGACATGGGTCTGAACTTTTTTTTTTTTTGGTTTTTCCATGGTTTTTTGCAGTTTGGCCAAAACCTCGAGAAAACAAAAAAAACAAAAAAAAACAAAAAGTTCAGACCCATGGGCAAGGTCTGGGGAGAGGCCTGGCAGGGGACATGGGTCTGAACTTTTTGTTTTTTTTGTTTTTTTGTTTTTTTTGGTTTTTCCATGGTTTTTTGCAGTTTGGCCAAAACCTCGAGAAAACCAAAAAAAACAAAAAAAACAAAAAGTTCAGACCCATGGGCAAGGTCTGGGGAGAGGCCTGGCAGGGGACATGGGTCTGAACTTTTTGTTTTTTTTTGTTTTTTTGTTTTTCCATTGTTTTTTGCAGTTTGGCCAAAACCTCGAGAAAACAAAAAAAAACAAAAAAAAACAAAAAGTTCAGACCCATGGGCAAGGTCTGGGGAGAGGCCTGGCAGGGGACATGGGTCTGAACTTTTTGTTTTTTTTGTTTTTTTTGTTTTTTCCATTGTTTTTTGCAGTTTGGCCAAAACCTCGAGAAAACCAAAAAAACAAAAAAAACGAAAAAGTTCAGACCCATGGGCAAGGTCTGGGGAGAGGCCTGGCAGGGGACATGGGTCTGAACTTTTTGGCTTTTTTTTGTTTTTTTGTTTTTTTTTGTTTTTCCATTGTTTTTTGCAGTTTGGCCAAAACCTCGAGAAAACCAAAA